>JBBDGP010000970.1:1842500-2055000 GCA_037952835.1 Lithobates septentrionalis | reverse complement strand
CGTTCTGATCTTCTGAAGATATCCTAGAAGGAAATTGCATTTAGTTAAAAGGGTGTGTGCTGGTCCCTGCACATAACTGGTTAGACATGTGCTTGGAAGAAGACCTTTTTTTTTTTTTTATGCAACACTGATTTCTATTTCTCCCATACTCCACTTTTGGAGAGATCACATATAACAAACTTCATTCCTTTTAAAACTATGTTGTAAGTCTTGATTTTTTTTTTTTTAACTCATTCTAATCTTTTGATGTATCATACACAAGGAACTTGCATTCTTTCAGAAGTAGCTTGCACTTTCCGACCTTGAATCTAAAGCTTGCCAAAAATTGGCTTTCAGGCTTCATGAAAAAATCGAACAGGCTCGTTCATCTACACTACTTAGGTCAGATGAATGAATCTCCCACTGCAGCTACTGTATTTTTCACAGCGGCTTTTCAAAAAACCTGAACAGCGGCTGCATCTGATTGGAAAAATGTTCTAGCAGGCTCCTTCAACAAAAGTCGATCAAAGCGGTCAAACATTTCAGTGTATGACCAGCCTTTTTCAATTCTAATCTGGAGGAAAATTCTACAGTTGTGTTTGTAAGTCTTTTTATAGAAGTGGTTGTTTTAAAAACAATGTAATCCAGAAACCTGAAGTGAGAGAACTCTGGAGGCTGCCATCACTGACCACCTGCCTGGCTGTCTTTTGGCTTTAATACTTTGGGAGAGATTTAATAAAAGTGGCGCACTCAGAATCTGGTGCAGCTGTGCATATTAGCCAACCAGCTTCTAATTTCAGCTTGTTCAATTAAGCTTTGACAATAGAACCTGGAAGCTGATTGCTTTCTATGCAGAATTGCACCAGATTTTGCACCATGCATTTTTAGTAAACGCCCCCCTTTGAGTCACTAACCAGCAGCATGCAGATCAGAAAGTCAGAGTGAAGTGAGGACTTATCTGCATACTTGTTCCAGGTAGTAATTTAAAGTCCTGAAGTTTTTTGAACAGCGCAACAGCCAGGCAACCAGAATTTTCAGAAGCAGAGGTTTGCAGTGGTAGCCTTTTTACTCTACCAGTACGGGTTTCTTCTAAAGCTCAACGTTAGCCACAGCACTTTTGTCTTGGAAGGGTTAGGGCGGTGGTTTTCAACTTGTGAGCTATAGGGTCCTCAACTGCAGCCCCTGACCTCACCAAAGGGCCACACATAATGATCAATATATGTAATGCTTGAGAAGACTGTCAGGAAATGATGGTCAGAGAGTTTGGACAGGATACATTTATGACTGAGGATATGCTTCAGAAGACAATATGAAACTGGGAACATGTTGCCTGTGGCTATTAAAGATCGCCACTCATCATATATCAAAGGGCCACATGGGGTCCTCAGGTCACAGGTTGGGCACCAGGGGACTAGAGCCTCTGGCAAGCTTTTATTGCTGCCTATGTACCTTTTGGGAAATTTTCCCTTATTACCTGTAAAGCGATAGGTATTCTCTTCCAAAAAAAAAGTCAGACAACCATATTTTTAACAGAGTGGAGGAAGAATAAAACCACTGACTATGCTTTTATTGCTGTCTATTCTTTCCTTTATCATTGACAACTGTATCTTCTACTTCTTGTCCTGGTGTCACAGGGGCATTAAAGCGCATTCCCTATGCAAATGTTGGTCTGTTTCTGATCAATGTGGATGAAATTCACCACATAGGTGGCCCTATCGGGCCGCTCCCACCCAACATCCTGGCAATGAAAGTCCAAAAATTTGTCAGCCAATCGGCAAGCTGCATCCAGTCAGATGCAGGCACTAATCAAGCATTTTGACAGCTGCTGCCAGGTGACAGCTGTCAGTGTAATAGCTCAGCAGAAGGGATTTGTCAGTTTGCACTGTTTGTGTGGATGGAGGAATCTGTTAGAACAGTGCATATCTTAACGGGTTGCAAAAAAAATAAAAAATCATACTTGCCTCCACTGTGCAGTTGGTTTTGCACAGAGTGGCCCCGATCCTCGTCTTCTTGGGTCCCTCAATGACGCTCGCGGCTCCTCCCCGCATCAGGGAAACCATCTAGGAAAAGCGCTCTCCTTGGGGGGTCCCCATGCAGGAGCACGCTCCCGAGTCCAGCATGTGCGTCCATAGACACAGAATGCCGAAATCGATCAACTTGGGCACAACCAACCTGTCAAATTTTACCTGCGACTGTTAGCAGCTAATATAGTTGCTAGCAGTAATCACTGTGTTCTCCCAGCGGAGGTGGCTCCCCCCACAGGGAGAACACAATGGTTGTAAGAGACAATTGCTGTCTATGGCCAGCTTAAGAGGGTTGTAAACCCTCATGTTTTTTCACCGTAATGCTAACAATCGCATGTAAAATCTGACAGGTTGGTTGTACCCAAGTTGATCGATCAACTTGGGTACATTCAACCTGCCCATACGTGGTTCGAATCTTGGCCTGGCCCTGCTGAACCGGCTGAGATTCGGCTTTTGAGGCAAAATCTGTACAAGGTGATCACAAACTAAAATTAAAAAATAGTATTCGCAACTCCATCCAAAATTAAAAAAAAAAAAAAAACATGGTTGGAGTCAGGCTTTAAGTTTTGGCTGTCCTACTATGTATTCTGTTGGCTTATTTATTCTTTAAATATTCAGACATTCCTTGCTACGCCCTGAATACAAACCTGGCCGTCAGGGTTATTAGAGTGAAGTCGGCTCCCCTGTATTATGATACGATATGATATATATTCAAATAAAGAGCAGCTGAAAAGAAAATTCACATTCTTTCCTTCCTGCTGTACTTTTTATGAATGGGAATATGATTGCTGTAGGTGACAGGTATTTTTAGGCTGACTTTTATACAAGGCCGGTTATAAATTATGAGAAAATAAAACAGCATTTCCTGTTTGTCTAACTTGAAATCCGTGCTGATCAGCAGGTAACAAGACATTCCCACCAGGAATAAAGGAATTGGCGCAGGAATCAAAAGCATGCAGTTGGCTTTATTTTTTCTGTATATGCTTTGATGGTATTATATTGAATTCTATTTAATTAAAATGGGGGGGGGGGAAACAACAATCTGCTATTTTGGGTATGTCTGCTGTATGCTTTGTCTGCAAACAGCAGGACTAGGGTGTACCTAAGCAAACAGGTTATTTGGTTATGTTTCTAAAGAAGTTGCTATTATTATAATATTGTGGGAAAGCACATTTTTGTTTACCAAGGTGTGTTTGGATTTTTATAGTGACTTCCTGACACCTGGGCAGTTATAGAAAGCTTGATGACAATCCCTTCCTCTTCTACGTAAGCCAGAAATAGTCATTGTTCCTCTATTCCTGACGCATACTTGCACTGGCCTGAGCGCCCATTTACATTTGTGCCTACCTGTGCTGCCACAATGCATGGCAATGCACCTGCTTAATGTGCAGTGTGTTGCGGTAGAGTCAAACGCTGCAGCAACCAGAATTTGCATACGTGCGTTGTAGTGCACTGCATTTTTTTTTTTTGGTTTAAAAAGAGTCATGCAGGTTTTTTTTCATCAGTTGTGGTACATTGGCAGCCTATTCATAGCAAATAGACTGCCTTAACGCACTGCATGTGCATAACTATTTTGAATGGACCCGTTTAATTGTTATTTATAGGGCAGAATGGAGTTATTTTACCAATGTTTTAAATGACACATGTCATTAAAGCCCAATGTTTGGCTACCCTTGGTAGGATGGGTTAATAAAGTTATTCGGGTCAAAAGAGCATAGGCACAGTTTCAGTGTACCCTTTTGATGCCCGGTTATTTCAAGCCACTCTATAATCGGCTCTTGGCATACGCAGTTCACCTTGGCACAGTGTCTGGAAGGGTATTAATATTTCCATTCTTGTGCCTTACATATTTGGCTTCCGACCACTATAATCGTTACAGCTGTGTATTGCAGTACACGATGTGCACAAATTACTCAAAACATTTGTGATTTTTTTTTTTTTTTTTTTTTTTTTTTTTTTTCTTTTCAGAGACATCGAGGGAAACAGAAACTGTCGGTGTGCAATAAGATCTGTTTTGCCATTGGTGGAGCTCCATATCAGATCACCGGATGTGCCCTAGGATTCTTCCTGCAGATGTACCTACTTGATGTAGTACAGGTAAATGGTGCCCTCGCTGGCTTTGGTGTATATACACAGAATCTCATTAACTATACCACTATAGAAAGTACATTTACATAAATACAAAGGCGACATATTTCGTTATATTCTATATTAATTTACAGTAAGTAATAACCAAAAACATCCTCTTGGTTTTCTTGCAGATGACTCCGTTTAATGCTTCCATTATCCTTTTCACTGGAAGGGTGTGGGATGCGATCACCGACCCATTGGTTGGGTTTTTTGTCAGTAGGAGCTCGTGGACGCCATTTGGCCGACTAATGCCATGGTAAGTGCAAGAAAATGAAATTAAAAACTTTCTGTATATATAAAAATCAAGATCAGTACTAGAGATTTATGAGTAAGTGGTAGGCACAAGTAAGAGGTCCTTATCTATGTTTACTGTGCTTGCAAACGTGTTAGTTTAGCTACATAGATCAAAGCAAGGGCACATGTGAAACCATAACACTGCTTTTAGGTGCGCTGTGTAAAAATACAGGCAAAGTGCATTTTATGTAACGCACCACAGTGCTCTGCAACAAGCTGCATTGCATAGAGTTACCATTTTGTAACATGCCAAAGAGAAAAAAAGGGGGGGGGGGTTAAACCAACCAATATGTTGCAACAGCGCATTGCTCCACTCCTCCCTATCCCTACACAGCGTGCACACAATTTACTTTGCGAGCTGTGTGAATGAGCCCTAAAAGAAACAAGAAGTGGGCTGTATAAGGTGGGCAACTACATGGTAAATGAGGTTTAATGTAGAAAAATGTAAAATAATGCATTTGGGTGGCAAAAATATGAATGCAATCTCTACACTAGGGGGAATCTAGGATGGAAAAGGACCTGGGGTACTAGTAGATGATAGGTTTAGCAATGCCAAGCTGCTGCTAACAAAGCAAACAGAAGATTGGCATGCAAAAAAGGGGATCAACTCCAGAGATAAAGAAATAATTCTCCCGCTCTACAAGACTCTGGTCCGGCCTCACCTAGAGTATGCTGTCCAGTTCTGGGCACCAGTCCTCAGGAAGGATGTACTGGAAATGGAGCGAGTACAAAGAAGGGCAACAAAGCTAATAAAGTGTCTGGAGGATCTTAGTTATGAGGAAAGGTTACAAGCACTGAACTTATTCTCTCTGGAGAAGAGACACTTGAGGGGGGATATGATTTCAATTTACAAATACTGTACTGGTGACCCCACAATATGGATAAAACTTTTTCGCTTAAGGGAGTTTAACAAGACTCGTGGCCACTCATTAAAATTAGAAGAAAAGAGGTTTAACCTTAAACTACGTAGAGGGTTCTTTACTGTAAGAATGGCGAGGATGTGGAATTCCCTTCCACAGGCGGTGGTCTCAGCGGGGAGCATTGATAGTTTTTTTTTTTTTAAACCAGTTAGATAAGCACCTGAACGACCGCAACATACAGGGATATACAATGTAATACTGACATATAATCACACACATAGGTTGGACTTGATGGTCTTTTTTCAACCTCACCAACTATGTAAGGTATTTACTGGCAGAAAGAAAAAAAGTTTTACTATCCAAAGTTAAAACAACAAGGACAGAAGATTTAATAGATGGAAAGTTGAAAAACATGACTGAAGGTCCGCTTTAACATAATTAAGCTGTTTAACCAAGAAAATCATTTGCTATGCAGCCTTGACACTGACCACAGCTTTGGCCCCATGTGATCTTGTCTGTTCAGTAACACTACTGGGCTGATTCTATGAGTAGCAAAAAGAGCAAGGTGCTAAGTGTGGTAACCCATAGCAACCAATTAGGTAGGGTCATGTGGGGTGGGTGATGACATGAAAACCCAAATTCCCTCAGACTGGCACCTTTGCCAGCTAAACAGTGGATTTCATAAATCTGCAGATAAAGAATTAAAATAGAATGTTTTTAGAGGAAGGCTATGTGTGCTGGAGATGTTTGAGGTGAGATGGAGAATAGGGTAATGTATAGAAGCACAGGGTAGTTGGAAGAGCGGAATGTGTATTCCGTTAGAAGTGATAAGGAAAGTGTATTAAGTCCTGAGCTATTAGTCGCCTGTGTGTTATGGGTAAATGGAGATCATTCAAGGACAAGGACATTGACTGTATGTACACATTATATATTTTACAGACTGTTTGACTTGTAGTATACATGTGCCTCTATGTAGAGGTCATTCATTCATTCAGTGTTGCATAGTATGCCTAAAAATAGCATAACTGTATTTACTTTAGTATCAAAGGTTAATGAGTGTGTATGGGGGTTTACAAGGGTTGCACTGCACTCCTTTTATTATAAAATCTAAGAAATAATTAGTAAGGTACTTCTGAGCCAAAAAATAAAATAAAAAATGTTGTGCTTCATTGATAAATGCTGTTATGATTCAGACTTGGGTAGTTGATTTGATTCGGTGCTCGAGGGGTTAACCACTTGGCCATTGACGCTGTGATTCCTCAGAACACGGCTTCCCTTTCTGACGTGTCCCTCGCCTGATCACATACAAAATTGGAAAGGAGGGCGGGAACACTTCTAAAGCACAACACACCACCTAATTCAGCCAATCAAAGAGCTGGGTGTGTACAACCAGCCTCAGGAACCAATTATTTTAGTGGGAGTGTTGAAGCCACTGACTTACAGTTGTGTTTGGGGTTACTAGAGGGCATAGTATATATATGAGATAGTAGAAACCATTAATGCGCACAGCAGATGACTGTTACAGGACACACATAAATCTTTCTATATATTTCATGTGGAATATTTGCTTAGTTATATCCTGATCACTGACCTGGGTACCTTTCAAATATTAAAGTTAAACACTGTATGATGCAAACAGCTGGGGATAATGAAATGACATTTGTATTTAATGCTGTAGTTTGTCGTCTAAAATAATAGATGCAGGCAAAAAAAATGACAAAGTGTAAAACATACAGAAAACGTGGTGCTACATGCTATTTGTTTTTTATCTTATTTTTTTAATGTGACAATTTCTAGTATCAAAAGGCAACTGGATGATGAAAATGCATATGTATATATATATATATATATATATATATATATATATATATATATATATATGTATGTATATGTGTGTGTGTGTGTGTGTGTGTGTGTGTATATATATATATATATGTATGTATGTATGTATATGTATGTATGTATATATATATATATATATATATATATATATATATATATATATATATATATATATATATATATATATATATATATATATATATATATATATATATTAGATCTGCTTTATTGGAGATTATATATTGGGGTACAAAACCTAGCCAGTGGGGTGTACCCCGGCTAGTAAATGTACATAACTTAAATTATAACTCACAACCTATAACACTAAATGCATTTCCCAGATCTACATCTGTCAGGAGTAATTCTAAGGATTGGTATATTTCAGGAAAATTTTTTCTCCTTCCTGCACATCAGGACATGTTGCCATAAGGCAAATGCATTTTTTTTTTTTTTTTTTTTCAAAAGGGAACTGGATCATGAAAATGCAGGGTTATTTAATACTGTAGTTTTTCATCTTTTAACCAAAAAACAAATCGCTCTAATACATACAGAAAAATGTCAGCTCTGCATAAAAATTACTTTCTGAAAGGTGGTCTCTAGGAGAAGTAGGGAGCAAACTCTGCAGCAGGGACCTAGTCAGCAGTTACATAGTAGATGAGGTTGAAAAAAGACACACGTCCATCAAGTCCAACCTATGTGTGTGATTATGTGTCAGTATTACATTACATATCCCTGTATGTTGCGGTCATTCAGGTGATTATCTAATAGTTTCTTGAAGCTATCAATGCTCCCCGCTGAGACCACCGCCTGTTAAAAAAAAAAAAAAAAAAAAAAAGTCTGCTGATGAGGGGTTAAAACTTCTTCTGTCATGGCTTTGTTTCTATTGGGAAAATGATCTTCCCTTTTTGTCTTAAGACAAGATCACCGCTGTCTGTATCCCCGCTGGTGAGAATCCTTTACATTTTTGTCCTATTAATCACCTGCCGCAAGATGTAACCCCATCCCATTTTATCCGAGAGATAAACGAGGAGGGGGATTTCAACTTGAAATGCGCTTGTTCTTCCTGGCATGTACAGCCCACTGATGGCTCATATCAGGAGAGATTCATGGCAATATGTTTAAACACAGCATCATTAAAAAAAGAAAAAATAGCTTTTTTTTTTTTTTTTTCATTTTATTGTGTGATATGATTGATCACCTTGCAATAGCTATGGATCAGATTGTGGCTAGGTTTGTTTTTCTGTCGCACCAATACAAGCATGAGAAACAGTGTCTTGCAACGTGTTTTTAGAGGCTGTATTTGTTCTCTTTAGCAAATCATTTTGCCACGCATTGTGTAACGGTTGCAGCCTACATAGATTGGACTGACATAAAAGCCATAACGAGTACAGCATGGTCTATTTTAGACTCTGAGATCCTGTGATGAGTTGAAATCTCTGTTAACAAAAACCTATTTTATTTGGGGCAGAAAAGCTAACCCTAACAAGTAAAAAGAAAAATAAATTGGTGGGATCACACACTCGCCCATCCAGCATGTCCCAGCAGTATAGTCAACCCCCCCAGGTGCATTTTCTAGAATATAAAGAAAACTTCAGTAGCGTTAATAAAATTTATGGGGTTCAATATGAATCTGGAAACGCCAGTGCAGAGATCTTGCTGTGTGTGTGTTTGTTTTTTTGCTTTTTTTGAGGTTCTCATCAATAAAAAAACAATTTTAAAAAACAGATGTTGCCAAAATGACTAATTCTTATTAAAAATGCACCACAGCAGATGCACTTGGTTTACGTTTATCTAAATGAGACACCAGTCTTGCTAGAGAAATATTTTTCTAATAATTAGTTTCTTATTCTTTCGTTTTTTTTCCTCTTTTTGCATGCAGGATAATTCTGTCCACACCCTTTGCTGTCATCTGTTATTTCCTCATCTGGTTTGTGCCCGACGTCTCTAGTGGTCAGCTGGTGTGGTACCTAACCTTCTACTGCCTTTTCCAGACCCTTGTGACGGTGAGGATTGGGACAGGGCATGGTGTTAGCCTATGATGATATCTGGTTAATGGGTAGAGATTTTCTGTATGTCCCTCTAACTTGATGTTTCTGTTCTGCAGTGTTTCCATGTGCCTTATTCAGCCCTTACAATGTTCATCAGCAAAGAGCAAAGTGATCGTGACTCTGCCACAGGATACCGTAAGTGTTTTCCCATGCTGCCTTTTTTTATATGGCATGAGAACACTTTTTACTATGTACAGGGAGAAAGTGCTTTTCATAAAACGTAACACACACAGCTGGCTATTATTCCTATGTAATTGTGGTCAGTGCCTGACTGTGTGGCCACAGACATGCAAGAATCAAGCTGAGCCCAAGAAAGGGGCATAGCTAGTGGTCAATGAAAGTTATATGTAAACGAACAGACACCCAGATTTGATATGGAAATGGAGGAAAAGATAGGCCAGTAAGCTTCAAAAGCAAGTTGTTTTATGATAAAATGGTTGTAAACCCTTACATATACCCAGTGAAGTCCCTATTCTCAGGTCATACACAGATTAAACGCATCCTCCTACATAAGTTGTACCTGTTTATCTGCAGTCTTCTCTACATCCAATCAAAGTGCTGCATTTATAAGCTTGTCTGAGAGTTTAGAAAAAAGGGGGCAGTTACACTGGTCCAGCTTGGACCAATATAAGTATTTATGTGCCACACCTGTGAGACCCCCTCCCCCATGGCAGCTGGAAATTCCAGTAGAAGGCACCGCTATTACAGTGTTTTTTTTTTTTGTTTTTTTTTTTCACTAGCTTCTGGGTCCCATGGCATGTTTCTGCCCTGCTGTGTTGTGAAAACGGGGTAGCTTGCTTGGCATGGGCACATCTCAAGGAACACTCTATTTTCTTAATTAATGCAAAGCATTCTCTGATTGGACGAGGTGTTTATTTTAATTGGTGTTTTATTTTTATTTTTATTTTTTTTTTTTTGCCTCTTAGTGTGTCACTAATTTCTTTGCATACTGTTCTTACAGGTATGACTGTGGAAGTCTTGGGCACTGTACTTGGCACAGCGATTCAAGGACAGATTGTGGGTAACGCGGATACCTGTGTGCCTAACTCCCTCCAGTCTTCACCTGTCAATACTTCTGTGGCTTCAGTAGAAGAGTCCATAGTTTCAGAAGACTCTGGGTCTCTTACCAACACAGTGAGTTTCTACATTCTTATAACCAGAGCTGTATTTCTTGCAAAATCTTCCCACTAGAAAGTAAATGCGTTTACCCAAATGTGATTTTACAATCTCATTTAGATTTACCAACAATTAGTACAGGGGCCTACTTAAAGCAGGGCTCCGCCCAAAAGGGAAGCTCTACTTGTTCGCACCCTTCCCTCTCCCTCCACTGCCACGTTTTGGCACTTTTTTGGGGGAGCGGTTACCTGGTTTTCACACATACCAATTCCCACTTCCGGGTAAGATCGCTGTGCAGCGATCTATGAAATTTCCAGCCCCTTCTCCTTCTCACGCTGGTCAGATTATTTAGAAAGCGCAGCGCGACTCGCCCATTCGCAGCAGGAAACAGGCTTCCTGTTTCCCTTACTACAGATGCCTGCACCCGAAGCCGATTGAAGAATCGGCTAGGGATGCCGATGTCGCAGGATTCCTTGACAGGTAAGTGTCCTTGTATTAAAAGTCAGCAGGTACAGTATTTGTAGCTGCTGACTTCTAATGTTACTAGGTTTTTTTATGTGTTTTTTTTTTTTTTGGACTGGAACTCCTCTGTTTTTAAAACCTAAGTTTATCTAAAACTAAAAACAGAAGAATCTGCACAAGGGACAGCCCTTCATTTTTCTGATCGAAAGGCAACCTGGAGAACAGGCCACAATCGTCCTCCCATCCACAGTATTTCACTTTATTTTGCCCTTCCTTATACAAAAACATAGTAACATGTATACTACAAAGACCGTACAGAACTCGGCCTACAATTACATTTATTTTATTGTTTTTGTTTTAGACTGAACAACGCTAACTATTGGTACCTGATTGATTGATTGCTATGGGCAACTAAATATCTGCGAATAAAAACTCCCAAATTTTATAGTATGTAACTGTGTGTATGTACCCTCTTGCAGCAACTCTCTAGTTTTGTAGTTGAAGGGACACACCATGTTGGTTAATCCATCTAATCTCACGCTCCTTTTTCTTTTTGCATTCCCTACCTTTTGGACTGTTTCTTGTCCCTAATGTTCAATCAACCCTCCTACCCCCAGTTCCTAATCTGTAGGGCTGACCGTGAAACCTCACCCCCTCATAAACTGTTAGTACTAGTAGCCGGGGACTCTCTGCTCCCGGCCTAAATGTTCCAGGAAGTAAAAAAAACTACTGTTGTGACCTCTATACCACGTCCTTCTTGCTGGATTTTGTGTGTATTTAATGTTGGCGCCAGGCATTGACGTTCATCTTCATTTTATTTGTACTAAAGCTTCTTTACCCATGTTTGCAAAAATCAAAATAACGAATGTGTATAAAAAAAAAAAAAAAAAAATCCATTTGTATGAACAGTCCTTTTTATATCTACATATAGTAAGCATGAAAAGTAATTCACTTTCCCCACATGTGTTTTGCAGAGAGAGGCCTACATGATTGCAGCAGGTGTCATATGTGGCATCTATATACTATGCGCTGTTGTACTATCACTTGGTGTACAGGAAAAGAGAGGTAAGTGGACTATGGTCTTCTTTCTTCTTCTTTTTTTTCTTCTTTCTTCTTTCTTTCTTTTTTACAAGCCACACTATTTCTAGTTTTTCACCTAAATGTTTCTTTTTCCGCCTTCTACAGATTCCTGTGAACTTCTCTCTGAACAGTCGGTATCCTTTTGGCAGGGCCTGAAACTTGTTATGAGCCACAGACCATACATTAAACTGATTGCTGGCTTCCTCTTCACATCATTAGCTTTCATGGTAGGCCAAGAAGGCTTTATTATTAATAATATTCAGGATTTATATGGTGCCAACAGTTTGTGCAGTGCTTTACAACATGGGGGGGGGGGGGGGGCAGTACAGTTACAATACAAATCAGTACAGGAGGGATCAGAGGGCCCTGCTCATTAGAGCTTACAAAGGACATGCACATATATTTATTAGCAAATATAGAAAACATACATTTCTCTTTTTTTTTTTTTTTTTTTTTTTGTTTTGTTTAAAAATTCTAAAATGTCTTGCGAGCAACTAAGATGAAAATGAGGTAATCTATAAGCAAGCAGAAAATATCACACTCCCAATATAAATGTGAAATATTGAACTAAAAACAAATAATGCTGTGCTAATGATATAAAATGTATTCAAACTCTTAGTGTATCAATATTCCTGTGCAACAAAGCCCAAAATAGATACAAAATGTGCAAATGTACAATGTGATACAAACCGTATCCAATCTCTTAGTGTATCAATTTTCCTGTGCAATATGTGCCAACATAAATGTGCCAATATACAATATTGTGATTTGTTCATATCATTCTTAGCTATAGATATTTATATCTCTCCCATGCTTGAATGTGATCAAGTAATTGATTTAATGGTATCAGGATAAAGATGAAACCTTATTTAATCTTCACAGATCCTCAAAAGCCTGCATGTGAATTCATCTCAGTGCTCCCCCATTAGAAATGCGCTCACCTCACAAAGTGTGATCTCACACTTAAGTTTGGTCAGAATGTGCTTTTTAGTCACCCCGGACTAACAGATCATGCGTTCCTCCTACTGCTCCATTGATGTTCTTCCATTGTGACTTGGTATATCTGAAAAGAGAGCTCCAAATAGTGCTTATATCATTTTAAAATTATAATCAATTTAATAAAATATGTGCCTAAAACTCACACTAGCTGGGTGCTCCAGTGCACCAACTGTATACAACGTATATCAATATAAAACCACGATGCTGCAGCTACTTCGTGCCTCTCCGTGAAACACATGAGCGTCTTGCCAAACAAATCTGCCCCCACCTCTGCGTTGCATCACAGGGTCACGTGACTCATCCCCCCCCTAATGAGTCGCGTGACACTGCAATCAATTGATCACATTTAAGCACGCGGTATATATTTGAACTATTATAAGAAGAATTATATAAATATATCACAATATTGTATATTGGCACATTTTATTTATGTTGGCACATATTGCACAGGAAAAATGATACACTAAGAGATTGGATACAGTTTATATCACATCATTGTACTATTGCACAGCAATATATACACTAAAAGTTTGGATACATTTTATATCATTAGCACAGCATTATTTGTTTTTGGTACGTTTTTTTTTTTTTTTTTTTTTTGTGATTAAAAATATATAAATGCTTTTGTTCTTCTGTCTGTACATCCCTCCTTCATCTCCCCGTGTTTTGTGATTTGTCTCTTAGGCCGGCCATACATGGTTTGAATCTCGGCCGGTTCTGCAGGAACCGGCCAAGATTCTAACCATTAATGGGCAGGCTGAATGTACCAAGTTAATCGATCAACTTGGGTACAACCAGCCTGCCGGATTCACTTCCGATTATCACAAGCAGCTGCTATAGCCACTATCAATAATCACTGTCTTCTCCTGGTGCGAACAGCTTCCCCTGCCTGCTTCTGCCCCCCACATGGAGAAAACCATGTCTCGGCAGGAGGGATTCCTTTGTCAGCGCTGTCTGTATTGATGGGGGGGGGATCGTGCAAATTTCTTTCCTACAACCCGTGGCTGTAGAAAAGAAATTTGCATCGTCTATGGCCAGCCTTATTTGGTTTATTGTATATTAAACATTCAGTATTATTTTAATAAGGTAATAGAAATGTAGGTTGCAGTGCCACCCTCACTTCCCCCAAACACACACCATAGGTAATTGTCTTTCATTGTTCGTCCATTTGCTTTCCTCACACATGGCAATTTTCAGGCCATTTTAATCTGCTTTCAATTGCAAATGCAGCATGAATGCAACCTACTGCCATCAGTTTCTGTCCTCCCCTTTTTATTTATTTTTTGCTGTCTGTGTCCCTGTTGAGGACATTCACCGCCCCAGGTCCCCAAGATTGCAGGGATTTCTGCTAACTTCTTGTTTTGGCTATTTTGCTAAGTCTTCTCGGTCTTTTGCTGGGTCTTCCCCCACTGCTCTTCTTCCGATTTTGACTCAACGCGATCTCCCAGTGTAATACTGGGTCCGCCGTGTGCAATTACTTATATTGGCATGGGGCGGGTCCACCTGATGTAATTTGGAGGCCATGCCCCTTGTGACATCATCACGCCCTGGTTGGTGACGTCACAAGGGGTGTGGCCTCCAAAGAAGACAGCGGAGAGAGAAGGCAGCGCAGAGAGAAGGACCGGCAGAGGGAGAAGACGTTGCCAGTTTTTTTTTTTTGTTTTTTGTTTTTTTTTCCTTTTGTAGGTGAATGGGTAGGGTACCCCATACTCATTCAACTTGGGGGGGCAGTATCAGGGGGACCCCGCCCGCAGACCCCGACAACCAATGGCAAGAGTTGTCGGAAGAGGCCCTTGTCCTCATCAACATGGGGACAAGTTTCTTTGGGGTGGGGGGGTGCAGAGCCCCGCCCCAAAGCACCCCCCCCCAATGTTGAGGGCATGTGGCCTGGTATGGTCCAGGGGGGCTCGCTCACCCCCCCCCCCTTTCCTGACCTGCCGGGCTGCATGCTCAGATAAGCGTCTGGTATCGTCTTGGGGGAACCTCACCCATTTTGGCGGGGTTCCCCTTCAAGATTCTCAGCACACAAGTCGTATTATCTTTATTTGACTTATGGTGCGACTTCTATGCAAATGAATGGCTCCCATAGGGAACCATTGATTTTGAATAGGAGCAGAGAAACGGCAGACGAGGCTTAACGCTGTGTATACAGCGTTAAACCGCGTTTAACACCTTTTAACGGCGTCTGGCGTTTTTACAGCTCTAGCGCTGGAGCCTCAGAACGCGCTGGCCCTGGGGTTTTGTTTTTTTTTTGTTGTTTTTTGGGTGTTTTTACGCTTAAAATCACCAATGCCTGTTGCAGCTCAAAGTCCATGGTGTGTATGAGGCCATTAAATAACATGGAGTGGCATTTTTAAGATGCAAAAAAAGCTCAAACACCGCTGTAAAAACATCCGTGTGTATGAGGCCTTACATTTGACTGCTGCTGTAGCCTGCCTGCATGCATACATTCTGCAGGTTATGACCAATTCCACTCTCCTTTTATCTGTTACAACAATGGACTTTCTTTTATGGTGGCCATTTTTGTTTCTCCTCCAAAAGCAACCTAAACGTGAAAAGCAGGTTCTTCTTTCATATGTTATTGAGTCTCAGTATTGTTATGGTACTGTAACAGATATGGAGAACCACCTCCAAATAGAGGCGTGTAACTTGTGGTAATCCTTTGATTATATAAGTATGCTAGAAACTTATATCCAACGATTTGCTGAATCACTATACTGAATACTAAAAAAATATATATAATATATATTCTAATAAAAAATCCACAACCTTACATTAACCTGCTATCAAAATGACAATTGGTGTCCTGGAGGTAAAAAAATATTCATATGAATTATGATCATTCTTTGCATTTCAGCTTCTGGAAGGAAACTTTGCCCTATTTTTGAAGTACACGCTTCAACGGCGCAAGGACTATCAGAATATTCTATTGGTTATAATGGTGAGTGCAAGATCTGCAGTAAGCATTCTATAACTGTCAGTGAATTCCTCCTCACCAGCATCAGGCCCCCAGTGTCATTTCACCCTCCATACCCGGTTACACTTGCCAATGTTCTTAGCACAGTATGACAAGCTGGTGATTTCAGCAGTAGCTGTTAACGCTGATTACAGCTATAACTGCATATATCCAACTGATCCAGATACTTAACATTCAAAGTCAAGTACACACAGACTCTTTTGTTCTGTTGGCTTGGAGACAGAAAGTCATTGTAAGCTAGCGAATATAATATTCAGCCCCGTATCCCTCCTCCCTTCCCTTTTTGAAAGATTGCTGAAGCCTGAATCCCTTGAAACTATGTAACGCACAAATCTTCCTTTTTGTCTCACTTTTCTTTTCTTGTCCACCCCCTTTCCCATAGTTTCTTTTCTGGGTTCTGAAAATCCTCAGTTATTCTTCTATTGCTTTCTCCCACAGATTTCTGCTACGCTGACAGTTCCTTTTTGGCAGTGGTTCTTGACCCGCTTTGGGAAGAAAACTGCAGTCTATATTGGGATATCGGTGAGTAAAAGTAGGGGTAATGTAATCTAACTAGCAGATGCATGGAAGGAATGACACATATAATGGAACGTCAGGCATTTGATCAGTGTTAACTTTTGCTACCATCTAGTGGTGGTTTTTAGAATATCAGAAAAGCTAGCATTTCTCATTGTTCTTAAAAGAAAGCTCCTAATCTCCTAAAAATGATAGTTGCCTGGCTGCTTTGAGTCACTAGAATATAACAAGCATGCAGCAAGTCAGAGGAAGGTCAAAACTTCATGGCGAGTCAAAGATCGGACGCCTTTTAGAGCAGCATAAGATCCTTTTGGTAGCTGGTGCATCCACCCACTTATTACAGCTCCTGGGGGAACCTCTCTGGGGTCATCTATTTAAGATGCCTTAACAACCTCCAATTAGCATGTCTCAATTTAAAATAACAGCAGCTTCCAAGACACTCTAGGCTGCCACTCTCCTCTCTATTGTGAACAGTAAACCAAACAAATTAGACCAAACAAATGCACCTATGACTTTATTATTTCGGTTATCACCCAAGTCTCAGATTAGTCAGTAAACCACTGTCTTATCCCAAAACCTTTTATCATGTTTTCCTGATTTTATTTATTTTTAATTTTTTTAGTATGTATTTAAAGTGTGGCCTAAAAATTATATATATATATTTTTTTAAAGTATTTACAGACAGAATTAATGTGCAAAGTGTAGTAATCCTTAGCCAGCAATCAGCCTAATTTTCTAGTGTTTTTGGTTGTTATGAATATTGGTTGTTATGGGAAATGTCACTCTCTGTAGAGTTTTAGCTTATTAAAACATTCCATTAATGCTTATTAGAATGACTGACTGTGTCTGTACTTGTATAAATAGGACCTTGTATTTTTTCTATTTTTTTGTATCCCTGTTAAATGCATGAATCCTGTATTCATAGGTATTTTTCATCACCTGTAATATTCTACCATGTCTATTTTACAGTCAGTTATCCCGTTCATGATTGTTGCTGGCCTTGTAAATATCAACGTTATTGTAACCTACATAGTTGCAGTAGCTGCTGGACTCAGTGTGGCTGCAGCCTTCCTCCTGCCATGGTAAGTAATGCTGTTTAGCCTTGGATCAAGATGGGCTAGGCGGGACAGTGATTTTCTCATTCTGGGACTAGACATTGTACTTTGGGAAGAACTAAACAATTCTAAAATGGTAACAAAAGACGCACCCTTTTTTTTTTTTTTTTTTTTTCTTTTTTTTTTTTTTTGCCCATTCATGTGCACATCTGTAACCATTTAGGCAATCCTAAGTGGTGGCCATATGTGACAAATATTGGCCAATTTGGCCATACCATTCTGTTGATAGTGGGAGTGATTGTCAAAAGCTGTGGACGTGTGTATCAACCTAGTTCAAAACAAATGCCACAGGCTAACTTTTTAAACCAGACTGAAAAACATTTCTGATTGCCATTGTCATTCACCCTAATAATCTGTCTGTAAAGATGGCTGCAGCATGCCTCTACCTTTCATAGGTTATTCACAAATGACTAATTGATCCAGTTTATGTTTATGACTCCAGTGGAAGATGCAGATGCTTTGAGGGTGGTTGGATTGATGCCACAAGTCTGCTCTGTCTACAGCAGCCTTTAAACCATGAACATCACAAGGGATTTTAAACACTAGCTCAGGAATAACCTTTTATTGGCAGTCACCTAATTTGCAACATTGATTTTCAATATGTTGCAAATTAGACACTTGTCAACAAATGACTAAACTCAAGTTACTCAGTGATTTTAAATACAGATGGCAAAGGAGGGAGGCGAGAGATAAGAAGGGAAGACGGAAAAGGAAGTGTAGGATAGGAAAGAAAAAATGTTATTAATCATGAGAGTTGTTAAGATGCTCTTAACCTCCGCAAACGAGACAGTCGGCTTTATTCCAGGCCCTTGCTATTGCATGCTTAGCAGCGATAAACAAATAGTTGGCCAATTTCTGCTGATAGGAGAAAAGGCCCGGGATCGGACAATGAAGTAAGGCCAACTTGGCATCTTTGCGGGTAAGTTATGGATATTTTTTTACATAGTCACATTGGTTCAGCTTGGACCAATGTAACTGTGCATATACCACTTGCTCTGGGTCCTGTGCCGAGGTGCTGTGGTGCTGCTTTCTGAACACGTAGGAAAATCCTAGTGATTTAGGTTTTCATAGTCTGGCCACTATAGGCACAAGATTGTTGTCAGAATTGTCATTAAATGGCTTTGGGTAACTTTTTTTTTTTTGCGTCCTAAAGATCTAATGTGTACATCTAAATAAAATTAAAGTAGACATTCTGATAAATCGCTACATTTTATTGCTTGTCTATATATTCCATCACACACTTTTCTTTTCTTTCCTCCCTTTTTAGGTCTATGCTTCCTGATGTTATTGATGACTTTATTCTGAATAACCCAGAGTCTCCTGGACATGAAGCCATTTTTTTCTCTTTTTATGTTTTCTTCACCAAATTTGCCTCTGGGGTATCGCTGGGAATATCCACGCTCAGTCTGGAGTAAGTATACCTTTTAATAAGGCCAGAATAGAAAGACGAGTCCAAATCCATTCCTGTCATAAGAAAATGTGATTATCTTGTCTTTTAGCAGCAACATGTCACTAGGTTTATGCTCCCCTGTCTGCTTTCTGCTGCTGTGGAATGCTGAATCTTGGTGCTTTCCTGCATGTTTTTTCCAGTGTTCATAGTGGCTGCAACAGGGAAGATTTAGGCTGCTTTCACACTGAGGCTCTTTACAGGTGCTATAGCGCTAAAAAGTGCCTGTAAAGAGCCTCTTCTCTCACTCCAGTGTGAAAGCCTGAGTGCTTTCACACTGGAGCGGTGTGCTGGCAGGATGCCAAAAGTCCTGCAAGCCGCATCTTTGCAGCGCTGTAGGAGAGGTGTATAAAGCGCCCCTGCCCATTGAAATCAATGGGCAGTGCCGCCAGCGTAGCGCTGCTGCAGCGGTTTTAACCCTTTTTCGGCCGAAAAAACGTCGCAAAAATTACAGTAAAGCGCCGCTAAATAGCAGCGCTTTACCCACGATGCCCCCAACACCCCAGTGTAAAAGCCGCCTTAGTGTTAGGGTGTTGCCTTGGGTGGCACAGTGAGATGGTATGGTACAGGATGGCAAGCTATAGGGATGAGAATATGTAGGTATGTATTTTTTATTGACATTCTGTTTTTGCAATCTGTGCTTTAGTTGCTCATGACCCTTTTTTTTTTTTTTCCTAATCAGTTATGCAGGCTATCAGGCCCTTTCCTGCTCTCAGCCAGAAGCTGTGAATTTGACACTGAGGTTGTTGGTTTGTGCTGCTCCTATAATTTTGATTCTCATTGGACTGTTCCTATTTAAACTGTATCCAATCGATGAAGAGAAGAGGAAAGAAAACAGGAAAGCTCTTCAGCTTGTCAGGTGAACATTAAATATTTTTTTGAAATTGTGCCTATGATAATTGGTTAGTTTTTGGCATTTGTCCTAATAAAACACTTTTTAGAACTAGGGATTAAACAACTTGATAAACTTTTCAGAGACAGAAAAGTAGAAATATTGAAAAGGATATATGGAGTACTTATTGAAAATCTCTTGGAGCAGAATTGCTTGTCCAGGCTGCCCAACATTAACTAGGTTGTTTCACACTGTAGAGTCAAAATTTAATTGGTTGAACATACTTACTGCCCTAAGCCCCCACACTATTAGATTTTCTGCAGATTTTTATCTTCAGATTTACTAAAACCATATATGAGGTCAAACCTTAAGAGTTTCAATTTGTATGCAATCAGGCAGGCCCTTGCACTACATGGTTTTGGTAAATTTGAGGACAAAAATCTGCAGAAAATCTAATAGTGTGTATGGGGCTTTAGATATTTCTTCACATAAGCACATTCATAACTGAGGCAGGTTACTCCCACTACTAGCTTTCCATAATAACACCTTAATGAACAGTCAACCTAACAAAAGCTTGGTGAATACAATCATTAAATGAGTAAAGCTGGGCAAAGGACTGAAATACAGGTGGTTAAAGTGGTGTTCCACCGAAAAAAAAAAAAAAAAAATTTGGAAACTTTTTTTTTTTTTTTTTCCTCACCTCCTAAATGGCTGTTGCTAGGGGGTCCCTCGTAGTCTGCCTCCTTCAGTGCCTGGGCTGGTGACATCACTTCCCCTCGGCGCAGGAAGGGTTCAGCTCTGCCCCCTCCCTCTTGTCAATCATCTGGGACACATTACAGGTCCCAGATGACTGAGCGGCCAATCGCAGCAGCACTCGCGCATGCGCAGTGGGTGCCCGGCTGTGAAGCCACAGCCGGGCGCACACAGTTGCATTACCGGCGCCGCTGAATGGAGGGGGAGAAGAGCGGAGCTTCTATTCCCTGCATCGCTGGGCTGTGGGACAGGTAAGTGTCCGATTTATTAAGTCAGCAGCTGCAGTATTTGTAGCTGCTGACTTTTTAAAAAAATTATTATTTATTTATTTTTTTTAAATGGGAACTCCTCTTTAAGCAGGGACCGTCCGATCTGTGTGTAGCCCTTCCTGTTCGAGAGAAGACAATTACTAGACCAACTTCTGTCCAACAGACATACTGACTGTAAAATTTCTGTTGTTGATCATTGGCTTCAGCCGCTGATCAGTCAATTCTGACAGCGGTGGTAGCCACTGTCGGAATACAATGTCTGGGTGGGAGATTCCTCCATCCACCTTGCTTGTGTTGAATCTGTTCATTTTTCATTCAGCCTGTTGGCTGAATGAAAAAAAGTCTATGGCCAGCCATGGATCTTTTTGCCTTTTCTGTTCTTCAAAAATTAATTGCATTGAATACGTTAGAAATGTAAGCATTGTGTGAAACATGTCACCGATGTGGAAAATCAGTATTTTATAATATAAATTTATTTTACTTTTTTGAATTATGAAATAGTTAAACCGAAATGTATGTTGCTGTCTGTGTCCTGGCTTGGAGGATTTACCCTTTGTCCTGGTGATCATTGTCACAGTGACCTCAAGCAATGGGAAATTCAAAATGTGTATATAGTTGTTGAAAAGAGAAGAAATCGTCTAGTGAGGACTTCTGTTCTAATGACAAGTGTCAGAATATTTACTTTCATTACCTGTTGTGTCTCTGGGACAGGAGGTGAAGGGCAATCTCTCCAATGGGACACCACAAAAAAAAAAAACTTGCTAGGGTTTTACTATTCCATACTTATTATCAAACATTAAAAAAATCCTAAATAAGTACAAATTGGTATGCCTGTAACAAATCGGGTCTGGAAAAGGGACCTTGACCAGACCCCACTATTCACACACTAGCAGGAAAAATGACAGATGATTCAGTGGACATTATTTATAAGCCTCTCTCTAAGAGAATTCCAGTTAGTTACTCCATTTCATTTTCACGTGTTTGCTAGAGGCACATATTTTGAAAGTCTAAGTGATATCTAGTAAAGGAAAGATTTCAAGGTTATTGGAAATGCTAAGTGCCAGCATTTGGGAAGGGCAACATATCCAACAGTTAAAAGATCATCGAAATTAATGGGCATGCTCTGACTGTTTTGCATTAAATTTGCATATGCTACTGTGCTTACTCATGGTCTGTTTATCTTCCTCAGAGAGAATGCCAGAGACTCTGATTCTGACTCAGTGGAGCTTGCAAGCAATTTATGACACAGGCATTTGCCTTCCTAAAGTTTACACACAACTGTAGAGACATTCAGTTTGCCCCATTGGGGGGGAGGTACCAGCCAATGAAAGACTTATCTGCACTACGCTCTTAACTTTCCCTCTGGGGACAAGTGCCAACCCTTGGTGCTATCTGTGCTTGGAACACACTGAATGCTGCAATCCTACTGAACTTTGCACTAACATAGGGCAAATATATTAATTTAACTGTATATTTCTGACTAGGTTTTGTATATAAAGACTTTATCCCAAGTGTTTGTTTGAGGAAAGAAGGTAACTGTTAAATACTGTACATGTGGTTAAAAGTTGTGTCTCGGCAGGTTGTAAAAACCACCTGCAAATTGCCAAACAGTGAGATTAACTAGTGTATGTATGGTAATAAAAAAAAAAAGTGGACAGTTGTGTTTATAATGTATACGCTGCTCTATATTCTGTGAATCTTGTTATGTACATAAGGATTTGTAATTTATATACAACAAAAATGATGCCTCTTGAAAATCCTTTAACGATTTAATAATACTGTATTTCATATTTATTTTACATAAAACACATGGGCAACACTTATTGTGCAAGCATACTTTTTTAATTGTATTACGAGAAGCTGCATGTAGATTGAATGACCAAAGTAACAAACACATGGACCATAGTCTGACTCCAAGAGCACAGAGCCTCTGTTGACAAAATGTTAGAATGCATTATTATTGGAGATCGACCTGTATGGTTTTGCTGTTTTAAAATGCAGACAATCTGACAATGTATGCTTGTATGTTTACAACTATACATGTGTGCAAGATTTTCTACATGTTTGGCAAATGCTTGTTTTTCATAATGGTCTGTTTTTATGAATTTTGTTCCAGTGTTGATGGGTGAATGCTTATTTATAGAATGTAGAATTTAAACGTTTTTAGGGGGGGGTTGGCGCACTTTGTTTTTTAAGCTTTTTTTCTGTCATTTTAAAACATGATGCACCAATATACTTGGAAAATTACAGATTTCCTGACTCCTTTTTATGTTGTGTGTAATATTCTTATAAAACTTTTTATAATAGGGCTCCATATGGTTACTGCAAGAGAAAATGCTCTGTGCTAGTGTCTGTCTGAGCTTAGCTCTAAAAGCAGCAGCACTTATCTCTATAAGGCCTCATGTACACTGCTGCTGGTAAACAGACCTGTTGGCAGTTTTTTTTTCAACTGCCCCTGAATGCATTTAGAAGCTGAGTTTACAGGCAATTCAAGCGCCAAATGCTTCTAAATGCGGTAACTCGCATTTAACCGCATTTCGCTTACAGGCGTTTTTCATTTTTGGTTACTTTGAGATTTTTTTTTTTTTTTTAAACGATTCTAAATGAAAACACGGCATAACTGACGTTTTAAACATGGGTTGTTATCTGTCAAGTTAAATCGTTCAGGAGAGGTTGTAAAAACGTCCTGTGTACATGAAGCCATAATTGGTATTCCATAGAGGACAACACAGATATTTCCATCTCTTTTGATCCAGCATCATACACTCTGTTATCATATATTGTCCACTTAAATCTGGCAACGTTGAAGGTATCAGATGATGCTTATCAAATATCGATGGATACCTTTTTGGATACATGCTGCCTCTACAGATGTCCATAGTACATGCTGACCAGTATGGCACAGATCAATATGTATTGTGCAGCTACACTCAAATAGTAATGATCCAAATCTGTGGGGCTTTGATGGCATTCAGTTTTGACTGCCTTAGAGCAGTAAGTTTGTGTTTTATTTCAGATACAGAGAAAACAAAATATTCAAAAGCATGCTCAGCAGCTACAAAATAAGCCACGTGAGAATGGTTGGAGGGTATGGATTCCTTTTTTAGTGTCAGTCCACCCAAAATTGATTTTTCTATTTTTGGTAGATGCTAAACAATTAATCCACTTGATTCTACTATATCTCAGGGACTCTTCAGTTCTTGACACGTGCAGCCATGGTTATTATAAGGGGTTTCCACTCTCCTGTAACATTTTAATTAGCTTTTATAATATGGAGATGCTGAGCTTGGTCAGGAATATTGTCAGGGAGACTAATGGAATTATTCAAGACCTATAAGAAACCAGGGGCTGCCTATAGGTAAGGAAATAGAGCTTACCATTTGTCTTATGAAAGGACTTTAGTTGCCTATCCAGTAAGATGGAAGCCAAGAGATCCCTCTATTACATGACTGTATAAGCCTAGCCATATTATCAACTGTATGTTTAGGCAGACACTCCTGGACATGGCCTTCTTTCAGTCAAACCTGAACATCTGAGAAGATCCATCTTGACCAAACAATTCTTCCCTAAAATCAGTTGGCTGGGGGTGCCTGCAGAGCTGGTGGACTAAAGACAAGATGCAGCTGTCCCCAATTTATACTAATTTTGCAACAGTCCTTTCATGTCTTTGGACTGCCTTTTAGACTATGGCTACATTCAACATGTAATTTAGAAAGTCTTAGGCTCACATTCATTCCTATAGAACCCAGACCTTAAAGACCTCTCTGGAACGGTATGCTCACCATGATGGATGAAGCCTGGACTGCATATGGAAGCCAGTGATGTAGACAGGGTCACCTGGTCTCTTTGATTGTAGTTCATTTACAAGTAATATTAAATACATTACATGCTTTAAATTGTTTGTGTATCCTGAATAGTATGTGTTTATACGTAAAAACTATCAGGAAACCAGGAATGTGTTTGAAACTTATACAGTGTTGAACTTTTAAAACTTGGCGCTAAATTCAACCACTCATAGCTTAGCCTTAGGTGGATTACCAGGTGTTACTTCATACCATAGGTCGCACACTGTACTGCCACTTCCGCCTAACGCCCTTTTTTTTAGAACTCTGATGCTTCCTCGCACCCTTTGCTACAGGATGGTCACCACGCGGACTGCTGTGTATTCTTTCTCGGATACGCTTACCCCCTTTCTGCATCTACTTCATGAGTACCCCATAGGGGAATACCCTCACTGATCGCAATGGTGGAAACCAGGCACAAGCTTTGCTATCAGTGGCATAAGCCCATGCAAACATTTGCTCTGCCGAAGGCAGGGATGGACTGGCCATTGGGACTACCGGGAGTTTCCCGGTGGGCCGATGGCTCAGTGGACCGGTGTTGTGCCGAGAATGGTTTCCCGTCTAAATCTGTTTCCCCTGTCTCTCGGCTGAGATCGGAACTCAGTGACAGCTCGAGTCTCTGCGCTCCTCTGCTTATGAGAGTATAAGCGAGGACCTGCTCCACTCCTCCCACACATCCACAGCCAATCAGCAGGCAGTGTAATCCTCCCCAGCCCGCCACATTTGAATACACAGGTGCTGGAGCGAGGCTGAATGGGGGCACGAGGAAGGAGAAACACACAGTACCTGGACTGCAGCCGATACAAGAAGGTAGGAGTATAACAAAAGCTACAGCCAAACCAGTCCTGCAGCACACAGCGCTAGTTGAATGGGAACAAGATCATGTGACTCTGGAGCAATGTCACATGTACACTGGCTGCAGTGTCTTCCAGAGATCTATGCCTTCAGGCAGTGTGCAGGTTACCAATCTGTCCCCTCTTCTACCTCTCTTGCTCTGTACTTTTTTTTTTTTTTTTTATAGCTGCCTTTCCTGCACACTGCCCTAACACACTGATAAGACTGGCATTCTCTATCCAGTGATAGTGTGACACATGGCTGGCTGTTAACCATTTCAGCTTCTTTTCAGTTATTTAGCCAGAGCTCTGTGTGTGTGATGCACAGTTTCTGTGATGTTTTTTTGGAAGGATTTACTGCTAGTTCAGGATAGAAGCTTCACAGACACATTAACTGTTTATTGTCCTCCACTAATCCTGACCAGTTCACTGTTTGTAAGACAATTTGTATTTTGGAAATTGGATGTGCTGCTGTCTTCTGTCACATGGGTGTACTTTCAAAGGAAGATTACTGACTTGATCTTGCAGAGCTAGTTTAAATAAAGTGGAGCAACCCTGTAATACATTACACTTTTACACTGGGCTCAGCCATAAATGTAGTCTCTGATCATCTCCTGTATTATGTCTGCAGTCTCTGACCATCTCCTGTACTATGTCTGCAGTCTCTGACCATCTCCTGTACTATGTCTTCAGTCTCTGACCATCTCCTGTACTATGTCTGCAGTCTCTGACCATCTCCTGTATTATGTCTGCAGTCTCTGACCATCTCCTGCATTATGTCTGCAGTCTCTGACCATCTCCTGCATTATGTCTGCAGTCTCTGACCATCTCCTGCATTATGTCTGCAGTCTCTGACCATCTCCTGTATCATGTCTGCAGTCTCTGACCATCTCCTGTACCATGTCTAGTTTATATACTGTTTTTGTGCGTGTTCGCAAAATAAAAGTGGGCCAGTCTGGATAAAGTCCAGGGCCGAATTTTTGTCCCAGTCCAGCCCTGGCCAAAGGCCTGCAAAACACTCAAACCGCTCAAGAGTGTCAATGCTTCCCCTGCACTAGAGCAGGACCCTATTTTAACACTGGTCTCTTCATCTGGAGGAGCACCAGCATGGGACCTGGGAGGAGGAGGATTCGGGCTGCTCCGAGCAAAACTATTGCACACAGGTAAGTATAACATGTTTGTTATTTAAGAAAAAACAAGGCTTCAAAGTGGTTTTAAAACCACGATTGAAAAAAAAAAAAAAACTAACACCTGCAAGACAAAGGCATAATGAGCTAGTGTGCATAGCATACTAGCTCATTATGTAATACCTGAGATCAAAGCCCTCGCAGCGTTGTCCGTACACAGCACCGCCCGGTAACATCACTCCCGGGGGCCACTTCCGAGTATCGTGGCTCCGGCGCTGTGATTGGCCGGAGCCACGATGACGTCACTCCTGTGCGCATGCGCGAGAGCCGCAAGTAACGACACAGCCTAACTGAAGCAACGGCACGTATGTGCCGTTGCTTCAGTGCGCATGTGCCGTTGACGGCACATGCAAATACAGGGGTTATCTCCTAAACCGTGCAGGTTTAGGAGATATCCGGGGTAGCTACAGGTAAGCCTTATTATAGGCTTACCTGTAGCAAAAAGTGGTCTGTAAGGGTTTACAACCACTTTAATAATCTCTGTGGTCCAGCTCTGCAATTTCTATTTGTCAAACCTCAGCTAAATGGAGCAATGAACAACCAACAGGATCCTGTCTTCCAGGGTTGTGCTTTAACACAAAAAAAAAGTGGCGTTCCCTAAGGTAAAATTTCTCCTAGGCTCTTACCCAGGCAGGCACTCTGGCCAAGAAAGCAGATGTAGAGGTAACGGGGGTACTTGTAGTGTAATCTGGAAGTCCCCTTTATAATAGGGGGCCCCCCAATACACACCTACTCCCAAGGCAATGAGTACAGGGGTAAAGAGTCAAAAGGGTAGAGATGTATATAGTGCATACATTATAAAAAATATTTACTTACATTACCACGAAAAAGAATACAAAATGTATTATTATTGCACCCTGATGTAACCTAGTCTCAATCAAAATGTCCAGCTTTGTAAATCCATTGTTATTCACGGCATCCAACAATATACACTCATCGGTCACTTTATTAGGTACACCTTGCTAGTACCGGGTTGGACCCCCTTATGCCTTCAGAACTACCTTAATTCTTCATGGCACAGATTCAACAAGGTCTTGGAAACATTCATCAGAGATTTTGGTCTATATTGACATGATAGAATCATGCAGTTACTGCAAATTTGCCGGATGCACATCCATGATGCGAATTTCCCGTTCCAGTGCATCCCAAAGGTACTCTATTGGATTGAGATCTGGTGACTGTGGAGACCATTGGAGTACAGGGAACTCATTGCCATGTACAAGAAACCAGTGGTGAGATGATCTGAGCTTTGTGACATGGTGAATTATCCTGCTGGAAGTAGCCATCAGAAGATGGGGACACTAGTTGTAAAGGGATGGACATGGTCAGCAACAATACTCATGTAGGACGAGGTGTTTAACTACTTAAGGACTGACCCTCTTTTTAAGATGTGTTGTTTACAAGTTAACAGTTTTTTCTTGCTAGAACATTACTTAGAACCCCCAACCATTATACATTTTTTTTTTCTAACACTCTAGAGAATAAAATGGCGGTCATTGCAATACTTTCTGTCACACCGTATTTGCGCAGCGGTCTTACAAGCGCACTTTTTTAGAAAAAAATACGCTTTTTTTAATGAAAAAATAAGACAACAGTAAAGTTAGCCCAATTTTTTTTAATATTGTGAAAGATAATGTTAAGCCGAGTAAGTTGATACCCAACATGTCATGCTTCAAAATTGCGTCTGCTCGTGGAATGGCGACAAACTTTTACCCTTAAAAATCTCCATAGGCGACGTTTAAAAAATTCTACAAGTTGCATGTTTTGAGTTACAGAGGAGGTCTAGGGCTAGAATTATTGCTGTCGTTCTTCCGATTGCGGCAATACCTCACATGTGTGGTTTGAACACCGTTTTCATATGCGGGCGCTACTCACAAATGCGTTCGCTTCTGCATGCGAGCTCGGCGGGACGGGGCGCGTTTAAAAAAAATTGTTTTTTTTTTTTTCGTATTTATTTTACCTTTTATTTTTACACTTTTTAAGTGCCGCTGACCGAACAAGAGGAAGCAGCTAGCTGCTGCCATAACAACGATATGGCCCCCATCAAAGTTAGAACGTATATTGGTGTACAGTGGTCTGGAAGTGGTTAAACGAAGCTCAAGTACTAAGGGGTCCAAAATGTGCCTAGAAAATATACCCCACACCATTACATCACCACCACCAGCCTGAACCGTTGATACAAGGCAGGATGGATCCATGCTTTAATGTTGTTTATGCCAAATTCTGACCCTACCATCTGAAAGTCGCAGCTAAAATTGTGACTCATCAGCCCAGGCAACGTTTTTCCAATCTTCTATTGTCCAATTTTGGAGAGCCAATGCCAGTGCAAATTGTAGCCTCAGTTTCGAGGTTGGATGTGTTGTGCATTCAGAGGTGGTATTCTGCATACCTTGATTGTAACAAGTGGTTATTTGAGTTACTGTTCCCTTTCTATAATCTCGAACCAGTCTGCCCATCAGTGTTGCCAACCGTCAGTATTTTTTTCTGGCAGCCAGTAAAATACTGTCACTTTTCTTCTGCCAGTAAATGTCAGTAACAGGATAAGGTTGCCAGTTAAAAAATATGGCTGTGCACAGTTCTGCTCTGGAGCCGACAGAGACCATCTGAGTGCCTGCCACAGTGTGTTCGGGTGTTGCCAGTGGGTCTGGCGGAAGCGGTGCCTGAGCGTGTTGTGTGATGTCATGGTGTAAGGGAGCGAAGTGGAGAGGCCGGAGCCTCATGTGCGGTCTGTGGGACGGGAGCAAGGCAAGCCAGGAGCGGGACTTTCAGTGCTGTTTGGACTGAAGTGGACTGAAGGGACCACCTGGCATGGAGAGAGACAGTCACTGTGACTCAGGAAAGGACATGTGTTGGCGAGGTGTCATCATCATCTGTGCTGCTGCACACTGCTGTCAGTGTCACTGTGAGAGTCAATTTCATGTGTGTGTGCCTTCCCGTTCTAATTTCGCGCCCTCCTGAGTCCTGTCCCAAAGCTACTTAATTACTATATTGAAAATAAAATAAAGAATATGTTTTTTGCCTTATTTTCTACCCTAAATCACATTGCTAATTGCATATTGTACCTTTTTGTAGCCTAAATACTGAAATTTGCACTTAAAACTGGAATGTTGTTATTTTTGGAAATGCCAGTAAAACCTTGGCTGTGCAAGTACATTTTGGGTGTTGTGTCAGTAAATTTAAATCTGGTAGGTTGGCAAAACTGCTGCCCATTCTCCTCTGACATCGACAAGACATTTTCATCCACACAACTGGATATTTTCACTTTTTTTCCATTCTCTGTAAACCCTAGAGATGGTTGTGTGCGGAAATACCAGTAGATCAGAAATTTTTTTTGAAATACTGTGACCCATACTCAGACCAGTCTGGCACCAACAACCATGCTACATTCAAAGTTACTTAAATCCCCTTTCTCCCCCCTTCTGATGCTCAGTTTGAACTTCAGCAAGTCGTCTTCACCGCGCCTAAATGTCTAAATGCATTGAGTTGCTGACGTGATTGGCTGATTAGCAATTTGTGTTACCAAGCAATTGAACAGCTGTACCTAATAAAGTGAACAGTGAGTGTATATCCCCCCCCCCCACCACCACCACCAGAACACTCAGATTAGCGCTCTCCACCATTGGCTGAGAGCGCTGATCGGGAGTCAGTTGGCTGCTGGTTGGTCAGCATGCACGTCCAACAGAAGACAGCCAAAGGCCAGCATTTGTCGGACAGACTGGCATATACACGGGCCGAATGTCTCCCGTTTTTTCTTTTTTTTACCAGCAAATGTGTCTTCAAATTGGACCCGTGTCTCCAAGATTAAAAATTATAAGAGACATGCAAGATTTAAGCCGGCCATACAAGGTTCCGTTTTTTCATTCAGCCTGCACATGATTGAACATTTAAAATGCACACAATCTCATTTCACATCACTTTTATGAAAGTAATATGGCTGCCATTGTCAAGTCACAGACCTAGAATAAACCTGCAGTGAGTGAAGTCAAAGCTCCGGCTTGTTTTTTAATCCAAAGGATCAGTATGTCCGCCAGGCTACAAGCATTTTTAAAAGACGTCAGCAAAGTTAGTCTACCTGTTTTACAGATGCCCTTTAATAAATGAGGTCTGAATCCTGCTCATGCCCAGAAGACATTTATAAGTAGATTCATAGATCAAATTTGGCAGTATTTGTATACATTGGTTACTTGACAATAACACTAGGACTAATTTGCCTGTCAAAGTATTGCTTATACTTTTGGAGCTCTTGCATACTTCCACTACATTAGGCATAGAACAAAATTTGCTTGTTGTGGCATCTAGGGAGTGTCAACTGCAGCAAATTTTTGTTCATTAAGATGCATTATAGAAAGTGCCTAGGCTCTACGACAAGCGTATTTTACAATGTACAGCTGCATGCAAGAGCCCTTATAAGAACATATATAACTTTTATTTGGAACCATGCTCTGATTTTTATTATATTTTTTAAAGAATATGTAAACTCAACATTTCATATTCCTAATATGTGCCTGCTCTACCATGTACTTGTATAAAACAATGTCCTTTTCTCTTTGTATTGTTTCCTTTGTGTGAAATCCCTGGTGTTCCTGGCAGTCCTTTTGCTTTCCTATTAAATAACTGACCACACTAAGCAGGACAGCACACCGTGGTCAGTTCTCTAGCTATGCTGGGAACTCAGTGTGCTCTCCTCCAATGATCAGACTTGTCCTGACACCCCCTCCTCCAGCACAGCTAGTCACTGGGAAGCTCAGTGTGCTGCTGCTTCTCCTCCCCCAGCTCTTATGCAGCTAAGAACAGAGGGAATGGGATAACTTAAAAAAAGGGGGGGGGGGTATTTTAAAAAAATGTATCTATACACAAATGTTTTGCCTTTTATTTATATTTTAAATTAAAAACACTTTAATGCTTACATGATTGATTATTTTTTCATATAGTAACTGTAGAGCCAACATGTTTCAGGGGTTCCAAGGGGCCTCTGTCATCAGGGCTGGCGATTGTAGAGAGCCTGGGATCTTGCTTCATGTTGTATTACCTAATGAGGAGCCTGCTTCTGCTTTTTAGTTTGACAGTGCTCCTCTTCTCCACTCCTATATTCTAGTCATTACAGTATTAAACAGAGGCACACTGCCATCTTGAAGCTGGTGTGACCTCTGCAAGAATGGGCTGTCAATGATTGTGTTATGGAAATAATGCTAAGTCAGCTTGTTCTTTTCCTCTCACAGCAATAGAGTCCACTAGAAAGGTCTGTCATCTTGCCCAAAGGAGAAGTTTTTGGCCCCTGAACTGCATTGGCTGCCGTTTACCAGCAAAGAAGGATTTGGCACACTTAACCACTTGCCCACTGGGCACCTTTACCCCCTTCCTAAACAGACCAATTTTCAGCTTTCAGCATTCTCACATTTTGAATGACAATTACTTAGTCATGCAACATTGTACCCATATGATATTTTTGTCCCTTTTCCCCACAAATAGAGCTTTCTTTTGATGGTATTTAATCACCTCTAGGTTTTTTATTTTTTAATTATAAATGAAAAAAAGGCCGACAATTTCGTGAAAAAAAATGCATTTATCGGTTATAAAATTTAGCAAATTAGTCATTTTTCTTTATAAATTTTGGCCAAACGTTATACTGCTACATATCTTTCATAAAAAATAATAGAAATCCCTGTATATTATTTTGTAAAGGTTATAGAGTCTACAAGCTATGGTGCAAATCATTGAAAATTGATCACACCTGATGTACTGACGGCCTATCTCATTTCTTGAATTTCTTGTACAATTTTCCTTTAGATTTACCAAAAATTATATAATATGAGGTCAAACAAACTAAACAGCTTTCAATTGTATCCAATTAGGCAGGCCCTTGCACTACATAGTTTAAGGTGCAATCTATACACTGGGGGGGGGGGGGGGGGGGAACTCTGGGGAATCTAGGATGGAAAAGGACCTGGGGGTCCTAGTAGATGATAGGCTCAGCAATGGCATGCAATGCCAAGCTGCTGCTAACTAAGCAAACAGAATATTGGCATGCATTAAAAAGGGGATCAACTCCAGAGATAAAACGATAATTCTCCCACTCTACAAGACTCTGGTCCGGCCGCACCTAGAGTATGCTGTCTATTTCTGGGCACCAGTCCTCCGAAAGCATGTACTGGAAATGGAGTGAGTACATAGAAGGGCAACAAAGCTAATAAAGGGTCTGGAGGATATTAGTTATGAAGAAAGGTTGCAAGCACTGAACTTATTCTCTCTGGAGAAGAGACGCTTGAGAGGGGATATGATTTCAATTTACAAATACCGTACTGGTGACCCCACAATAGGGATAAAACTTGTTCGCGGAAGGGAGTTTAACCGCTTGCCGCCTGCCCACCGTCAAATGATGGCTGGGCGGCGCGGCTCTTGTTCTGGGTGGATGTCACGATCGGTGGTGCGGTGTGTCAGTCTGACACACCGCTACACCGATCTCAGTAAAGACCCCCTGACAGAGGCTCTTTACCAGGTGATCAGCCGTGTCCAATCACGGCTGATCACGATGTAAGCAGGAAGAGCCGTTGATTGGCTTTTCCTCACTCGCATTTGACAGACACGAGTGGAGGAGAGCCAATCGGCTGCTCTCCTGACAGGGGAGTCTGTGCTGATTGTTTATAAACGCTGCCCCCCTCGGATGCCCACCCAGAGCCACCAGGATGCCGCCAGGACCAGCAGGCATGCCACCACACTGGACCACCAGGTATGACACCCTAGACCACCAGGGAAATGCCAGTCAATGCCCAGGCAGCTGCCAATCAGTACCCAACCCTAAGCCTGCCAGTGCCATCAGTGATGCCTATTAATGCTATCTATCAGTGCTGCATATCAGTGGCATGTATCAGTGCCCAGCTGTGCCACCTATTAGTGCCCAGCAGTGCTGCCTGTCAGTGCCACCCATAAGTACCCATCAGTGCAGCCCTTCAGTGCCCAGTGTTGCCTATCAATGTCCACCAATGCCACCCATGAGTGCCCATCAGTGCCGCCTATCAACACCCATCAGTGCCGCCTATCAGTGCCCGTCAGTGCCACCTCATTGGTGCCGCCGTATCAGTGCCCTTCAGTGAAGGATAAAACGTACTTATTTACAAAATTTTATAACAGAAACAAAAGAAAAAAGTTTTTTTTAAAAAACATTTAGGTCTTTATTTGTTTAGCAAAAAATAAAGAACGCAGAGGTGATCAAATACCACCAAAAGAAAGCTCTATTTGTGGGAACAAAATGATAAAAATTCTGTTTGGGTACAGTGTAGCATGACCGTGTCATTTGAAAAGTTACAGTGCTGAAAGCTGAAAATTGGCTTGGGCAGGAAGAGGGTGTTAGTGCCCTGTATTGAAGTAATTAACAAGACTGGTGGCCACTCATTAAAATTGGAAGAAAAGAGGTTTAACCTTAAACTACGTAGAGGGTCCTTTACTGTAAGAGCGGCAAGGATGTGGAATTCCCTTCCACAGGCGGTGGTCTCAGCGGGGAGCATTGATAGTTTCAAAAAACTATTAGATAAGCACCTGAATGACTGCAACATACAGGGATATACAATGTAATACTGACATATAATCACACACATAGGTTGGACTTGATGGACTTGTGTCTTTTTTCAACCTCACCTACTATGTAAGGTAAATCTAAAGGAAAATTGTACAAGAAGATTAAACATGTATGACCAGCCAGGAAAGTACAAATACCCCCCAAATGACCCCTTTTTGGAAAGTAGACATTCCAAAGTATTTGGTAAGAGGCATGGTGAGTTTTTTGAAGTTGAAATTTTTTCCCACAATTCTTTGCAAAATGAAGATTTTTCATTTTTTTTCCCACAAAATTGTTATATTAACAGCCTATTTCTCTCACATAGCATATGCATACTTGCAATTACACCCCAAAACACATTCTGCGACTCCTCCTGAGTATGGCGATACCACATGTGTGAGACCTTTACACAGCCTGGCCACATACAGAGGCCCGACATGCACGGAGCACATCCAGGCATTCTAGGGACATAAATTACACATATAATATCCTGACAACCTATCACACTTTTGAAGGCCCTGGAGCACCAGGACAATGAAAACGCACACAAAATGACCCCATTTTGGAAAGTAAACACCCCAACGTATATTCTATGAGGCATTATGAGTCAATGTCATTTTTTCCACAAGTTTTTGGAAAATGTGGCAAGAAAATTAAAACACTTTATTTATTTTTTTTGCACAAAGTTTATAAGATATTTCATAGCATGTGCTCAGCAAAAATTACACCCCAAAAAACACTCTGCTATTCCTCCTGAGTATGGCGATACCACATGTGTAAAACTTTTACACAGCCTGGCCACATACAGAGGCATGGATGAGGCACATATGGGTATGAATGAGGCACAGATGAGACATGAATGAGGCACATATGGGCATGAATGAGGCACAGATGGGCATGAACGGGGCATATATGGGCATAAGGCACAGATGAGACATGAATGAGGTACATATGGGCATGAATAAGGCATGAGCACTGCTGCGGTCTCCCTCCTCTCCTCGCACGCTGTACCCATCGGTGTGTACAGAGTATGAGGAAAGGAGAGAGCTGAACCGGACATGCACCTGTTTGTTGACAAGTGATCACTTCGTCATTGGACGGAGCGATCACGTGGTAAAGGGCCACTGTCATTGGCCCTTTACCATGATCCGTGATGCTCTGGGTCCAGTGAACCCGGCGAGCACCAACATTTCCGTGTGCGCGCCCAGTCTGGGAGGACGTCATTTTACGCCCTCCCAGAATTAGCCGACCGCGCTGTAGCCGTCATTTGGCTATGGCCCAGTCGGCAAGTGGTTAAAGTGAAAAAAAGGAGAAAACTCTGACAGGTAGGATTTTTATGACAGAAAAGATCCTATTGGTCTCTGTCATAAACGCTTCTACCTGCTTGTCAGTGTTTATGTACACTGGGCTACACATACACAGCTGCGTTTATATTTATAGCACTGCTTTCTGCCATGATGATGTGACTCCCATGAACATGTGTGGGAGTCACATCATGGCGGCCTGGCCAAGCAAGTGGTCAAAGGCACTGGACCTAGAATGAAGACCGGGAAAAGATAGAAGCGCTGACAAGACAGCACAGCACTGGAGGGGATTGCTAAGAAAGAAAACAAAAAATAACAAACATTCTCTGATAACCCTTTCCCTCCAATGACAGCCAAGAAAATACATTTGTCATCATCCACCATCATCACTGTGTATTATACCAAACAACTATATGTGGAAAGTGCAGGAACATGGTTTGCTAAGGGCAATGTATGTACCTGCACTAATTATTATGTAGGGCAACCCCCGTAGGGGTCGCTGGTGAATGTGGTTCGTCTCCCACCCTGCACAGCCAGACACACAAATTTCCAGACACACAGTCAAGAAGCAGTCCTTGCACTTTGTTTTTTTTTGGTTTTATTAGGGGAATAGAACTTGGATGGGGATAGGGTGCATATGGGATGCCCACTTGATTGAAGAAAATTTGTAGGGACTTAACTATATACACTCCCAGTATATATACAACCTCTTCTCCTTAAAGTGGAGTTCCACCCTCTTTTTCATGTCCTCTGCATTCAATGCTTCTTTGTCCCCTTAATCACATTTGACATTTTTTTTTTTTTTTTAAATCACAGTTTTATTGTTCATCTGGTTTCCCACTTCCTGGTTGCGGCCGCGGCCGCCCCCGTTCGCTATGCATCCTGGGAGATGTTTTTTTTATCAATTTAAGGAGGCAACAGGCCGCTGGGCCGTAGTATTGCGTTATTTCCAAACCAGAAATGACGCGATGTAGGGCGGCGGCGGCCGGCGCCATTTTAAATAAGGGCAAAGTGGATTTGTTTTGCCAGTGTTACTATAGTGTCCATAGCAGCGCCATCGTTTCTCGTGGAAGTTAGTGCAGCAAGCAGCTACTTGAGAGCGGTATGTGCTGGGGGAGATGTGCTCTGCTGGGGGAGATGTGATGTGCTGTGGGCGATGTGCTGTGCTAGGGGAGATGTACATGCAGTGTATTTCCAGGTTCCTGGAGGGAGGAGGGGAGGAGAGGTTTGCTTAGCTAAGGGGCGGCAACTTCCTTTGTTCCTTTGTAACTGTCGTTGCTATAGAAACCGGACTTGAAACCTATTACACTGCTTGAGCAGCACTGAGCATGTGCGAGATTTGCAAGGCTGAGATCCAGGAAGAGATACAGTCTGGCTTCAGATGCCCACACCTAAGATGGCCACGGCCTGCTGCTAGTTTATAAAGTTACAATATGATATATTTACCTAACAAAACTGAGCTTTTTTTACAGACTAACTTTACTAGAATATATTAAGCTTATGTATTATAGGGTTATTTTTATTTAAAAAGTAAAATTTTGGCCGGAACACCACTTTAACCTCCAGCACATACACTTGCTTGCAGACTACCATTGCTAGGACCAGCTAACACTGATGTAGAGACCTGAAACTGGCTCTGTCAGGCCCAAAGCAAATGTGCTTTGCAGGCAGGGACTGCGGGCCCTATGGTGTACCAAAATAATGGTAGTCCTTAGTGCTAGCTGTGCTAAATGTGGCTACTGTCCCAGTACCACCTCTTCAGGCACTGCCAGCCCTCCTGGCAGCAGCTGCCTCTTTCCACTGCCCATGCTACCACAGTCCTCCTTACTGGCTCTGCACCCATCCCAGACTACGCCATCTCAGTCAACTCAGGTGTGCCTCCTGGTCCTCCTGACTGTGTTTCACTCACTAGCCCTCTTGGCTGTTCCCGGAGACTTGCCCGACAGTGTTCTTGTGCTGTCCTCCTTGCTCCCAGTGCCTCCTTGCCAGGACACCGCCATGATTTTGGGAAGGTCCCGTCCACACCTGAGCCCAGGCCCAAGGTCACCCCCCCAGACTAGGGAGCTCCCTCAAAGGCCACGACAGCCTAAAACTCCATCTCCAGCTTCCACCCGAACTCTCCTCCCCATCTGGGCTTTTCCAGAGTATTTGAGGGGGGCCTTCCACCTGCCAATCCAAGTTGGGGATTCGTCAGGGCCCTCAGATAACTCCAGGCAGCTCCACCTTACTTCCCCTCTAATCTTTCTAGAAGGTTCCAGCACATTCTGAAAATAGTCTCAGTGATGCTGCCTGTGAGTAAACAAGCTCTCCCTGGATTTTTGCCCAAACCAGGAAAAAACACAGACAGGCTTGGCTACCAGCTGAGCCTGCACACATTTTCCTACTCTAAACACCAACGAAAACCTATCTACAATTCTAGCACTAGAGGGTGCTACACTTACAAAGTAGTCTCCATCAGGCAGATGTTACAAACCTAGGCAATCACATTTTGTGAAAGATAACTGAGGGTTTAAATTCTAAGTAAAAACAGAGAAGTATAACAATATAAGAGTGAACACAAGCACACTAAGATAGCCAAAGATTTTGATGTATTTATATCCCATATTTAAATAGATCCAACAATTATATTGTGTCTCAAGTTTGCTTTTAAGTCTCTGGTCTTGTATTCCTTATGAGCTGTCTACCCTCCGGATGCCACATTCATATTGCATAATTAAACTTGCCATATTTAGTTGCATGGCCTGTGGTTGGTACAGGATGTAAACTGCAGGAAGTTTGTCAGATCTTTTACAAACAGTGCAGACATTTCCACATTTCTGTACAGAAAGGAGATCTACGGTAAAGAGCTAACACATTCAGCAACAAGCGCCTAACCCCCAGCTATTGCAGCAAGGTTAGACTTCCGCATTTCACAAATATATGTGTGATGTTTCTCCTGCCATTTCGAACAGTCTTTCTAAGTTTTAAATGCAAGCTGTATCAGCAACTCATCAAACATCTAATAAAGTGTTACTAAACCCACAACAGTAAAATCAGTCTGTATATGTAGTAAAGCATGCTTGTTATACTCACTGTGGAACCTAAGGGATTAATCCTGCACATTGTGTAAAAAGGTTGTGTGATCCTGCCTTCTCTGATCCTCCCCTTCTTCCACAGTCCCCAGTCCATCTCCTGACATTACAGAGCCTTGGGGGCACTCTGCACATGCAGTTTCGTGTGTATTGCTAGAGATTTTTTTCTTTTTCTTGGGAGGGTGCATGTGATCGGCACAGGGCCAATCAGCACTGTCCAGACAGAGGGTCAGGGGTCCTGCAGCCTCATAGGACAGTCAGAGTAGAATGAAAACTGCTCCTACAAGCTTTAACCAGACAATGATAGAAGTCACAACACTGTTATATACTGATGATGAGAAACGGTATTTAGCAGTTTATATTTACTAAAATAATTGCATTTCCATGTTCTGTGTACTGTGGGAGACCAGATATAGTGAATGCAGGTTCTGGGTTTAGTAACACTTTATTGTTGTAAAAAAAAAAAAAAATACAATTGGATATTGTATCTTCTTTTTTACAGGAAGTGTCTTTCTATAACCACACAGCAGAAGACTCTTTTTCTGCTATATGCATAATGCTAACAGTTTTGGAGACAATATATTTATAAGCGAATGAAGTCCATTTTGATATAGGAGCTTGAGTCTGTGTTCATTTTTCTAAAAATTACATTTATGTATTTAAAAAATATTTTATTACCTAAAGTCGACCACATGCTAGAGTCTGATTGTTCAATCACCACGCAAACCTTTTATAATGACTACTTTGTAATGGTTGGGACTGCCAATATAAACCATTCCATTTATACTCAATATTTCGTAGTCTCATATTAAATAGTTATTGGCAAACCTAAAGAATATTGTACAATCAGATTGTAACATGTGTGGGTAAACCTATACTGCTGGCAAGGCTTGAGAAAAGCTATGTCCTATTTTGGTACCAGTATCTCCAATCTTATACTTTGTCAGTACAATAGGCGTACTATAACACTATTTTTATCAAGGCTATGCGCAAGGTACAGTAACTCATAACAACTATGTATCAACTTTCATTGATCTAGTCTGTATAAACATTTTATGGTTTCCCCAAACATGGCTCTGTCTACTGAATATGATGTGTCTATTACCTTATTATCTTGGTCTATGTGTCTATTACCTTGGTACCTTGTTATTATCAAACCACATGACCACACATATGGCAGCTTCACAAAAAAAAATGCACTGTGAAGAATCCACTGACATCTGTAATAAAGTATCATGGATGGAAGGTGTTAAGAACTTAAAGAGGAAGTAAACTCCCATGCATATACTGAACCTATAGTAGGGTGACCAGACATCCCTGGTTTCTGGGGACAGTCCCCGGATTGAGGACACTGTCCCCCGGACCAAGTCTGTCCCAAGTTTTGTCTCTGGATTGGATTTGAACAGGGGCTGGGGCAATTTAAAAGACAGCCCGTGCAGAATAAAAAGAAAAAAATCTGAATTGTACCCCCCCCCCTCCTCTGCCGCTCCTACTAGCTTATGGGGGGTTTATTTTTTTCCATTATCTGTGCCCCTTTCTGATGATCATGTGTTGGTCGGAGCGGAGGGACAATTTCTTCAGTTTCGGGTGCATGCCCATTCAGCTCCACTCGCATGTTCTTCTGCCTTGACTCAAGTCCCGACCAGCCGCCTGCCTGCTTATCTCCTTGCCTTCCCTGGTGGAATGATCTTCCTCTGCTCCCCACCCAGAAATAGCCGGGGCCCGAAAAGTATGGTCTGAGCCAGAGGTGGTGGAACTGAGTTCCACCAAGTTCCCCCTGAAAAAAAGCCCTGCTCACATCACCCCAAATCCCCTCCTGTTAGAAGTTTCTACAACCTCCTAGACTGGTCAATGAGCGTGGACTGATGCTGTGTGTCTGACTGCCTCTGCACTGTTTTTGGGACAGAGCCTGGTATAGTACAACAGCCTCGTCGGGGGTAGCGCTACAGTAGTAATGTATACTTTAGTTGAATTTCCTTCAACCGACTGGATATTTGGAATTTGGGTTTGGGTTCCTGGAGGACTAGGCAGACTTCTCAGTCGATAACCAGTACTATAGAAGGGATGGACTGCACCTAAATGAGGAGGGTGCAGATCAGCTGGGAATGAAGATGGCCAAAAAGTTAGAGGGGTTTTTAAACTAGGCTCCGGGGGGGGAGGGTCCAGAGGTAGAGCTAGTCAGCACGGAACATATTCCAGAGGGTAGTATTAGGGTGTCAGGATACACCCATCAGCAGACAGCCTCGAAGATGTCTAAGGCACAGAAGAAGACATATTCCTGTTGCACACAGAAACCGGGCTTTGGCACATAGATGTGCGCATGCGTGAACAGGAGCGCAAACAGTAGTCGTCGCGCATCCCCGTGCACGATCGGCACCTGCGCGTACCCGTGTGCATCAGCGCACTAGCGCGCGCCCACGGTGGCGCCAAACAGTCTATTTAAGTCCAGTTAGTACCTGGCCTGGTGCTGCCTTGTACTATCACGTACCTGGTAGAAGAGCCTGAATTGAGGAGCAAGGCCTACCTTACCACTCTGACTTAGGGCCACGGATAGAGCAAACAGAAGGCACCAAAGTACAGAGTCGCACAAGTGCCAGAAAGTCCTTGGTGGCAGCAGGGCGGCTGGTTCCGGTCGTGCTGGAGAGACACAGGGAAGCTTCCGCAGGAGACTAGCAGATGGCAGCAGGTGCAGATGACAATGACAAGTAGCAGGGTCAGACAGGCAGGGTCATACACGGCAGATCAAATCGGGTACTAGGTGCAGGCAGGATCCTAGTCAGGAACAAACCGGGTCAAACCAGATCAGCAGTGCAAGTGCCAGGGAGAAAGCAGAAGATTAGTCACAGGACAAGCCGGGGTCGGTACAGGCAGAGTTCAAGGGAAGGTTACAAGACAAGCTAGGAATCACAGGGTGCTGGATACTCAGAAGCTGAAGACAAGGCAGCACCAGGCCAGGTACTAACTGGACTTAAATAGACTGTTTGGCGCCAACGTGGGCGCGCGCTAGTGCGCGCGCTGACGCAAACGGGTGCGCGCAGGTGCCGATCGTGCACGGGGATGCGCGGCGGCTACTGTTTGCACTCCTGTTCGCGCATGCGCACATCTATGTGCCAAAGCCCGGTTTCTGTGTGCAACAGGAATATGTCTTCTTCTGTGCCTTAGACATCTTCGAGGCTGTCTGCTGATGGGTGTATCCTGACATAGGGGCATTAGTTATCAATCTCAGAACACCCAATAAGAGGATAAGAGGATAACATGCGACCAGTCTAAACTACGTGGCATGTTCACCAATGCCAGGAGCCTGGCAGACAAGATGGGTGAACTAGAGATACTGTTGTACGTGGAGGATTTAGATTTTGTGGGAATTTCAGAGACCTGGTTCAACAGCTCTCATAATTGGCTGGCAACCATTCAAGGGTATAGCCTTTATTGCAAGGATAGAGAGGGTAAAAAGGGGGGTATGCCTATATATCAAGAATAATGTACAAGTGAATGTGAGAGATGACATCACTAAGGGAGCTAGGGAGGAGGTGGAATTCTTATGGGTAGAGCTCTAAAGGGATGAAGCTAAGGGGAAAATAATAGTGGGAGTATACTATAGGCCCCCTAACCTGATGGATGAAGGGGAGACAGATCTCCTATCACAAATTGGATTAGCAGCAAGGATGGGAAGTGTTATCATAATGGGGGATTTGAATTATCCAGACATAGACTGGGCGGAGGGAACCATGCATTCATCTAAGGCTCGCCAGTTCCTAAATGTCTTGCAGGACAATTTTATGGGTCAGATGGTAGACGCACCACCTAGAAATAAAGCGTTACTGGATCTACTGATTACCAACAATACAGACCTGATCACGGATGTGGATATATACGGGCAATTTAGGTAACAGCAATCACAGGTCAATTGGCTTCAGTATAAATCACACAAATAAGAAACATAAGGGGAATACAAAGACACTGAAGAAAGAAATGTAAGGGTGCAATAAGGACGGCTAAGATAGAACATGAAAGACACATAGCGGAGGAGAGCAAAAAAAATCCCAAGAAATTATTTAAGTATGTAAACAGTAAAAAAGGGAGGACAGACCATATTGGCCCCACAAAGAATGAGGAAGGACATCTGGTTACAAAGGATGGGGAGATGGCGAAGGTATTAAATTTGTTCTTCTCCTGAGTCTTGACGAGGGAATCGGGGGGCTTCAGTATTCAAAACTGCAGTGTTTATCCTCATGACGCATCACAGGAAGCACCTCGATGGTTAACAGAGAACAGAATTAAAATTAGACTTGGGAAACTTAACATTAATAAATCACCGGGACCAGATGGCTTGCACCCGAGAGTACTTAGGGAACTCAGTCAAGTAATTGCCAGACCATTGTTCCTAATTTTTACTGACAGTCTACTGACTGGAATGGTACCAGCTGATTGGAGAAAAGCCAATATAGCACCAATATTTTAAAAGGGCCCAAAATACATCCCTGGGAATCACAGACCAGTTAGCCTAACATCAATAGTATGTAAGCTCTTGGAGGGTATGATAAGAGACTATATACAAAATCTTAGTAATGAGTACGGTATCATTAGCAGCAATCAGCATGGATTCATGAAGAATTGTTCTTGCCAAAGCAATCTATTAACCTTCTATGAGGGGGTCAGTTGCCATCTAGATAAAGGAAGGCCCGTAGACGTGGTGTATCCGGATTTTTCAAAAGCATTTGACACAGTTCCCCATAAAACGTTTAGGCTATGTTTCCACTATTGCGTCCCCAAAGTCGCGCGATTTTTTACCGCGATTTTACCGCGACTTTTTACCGCGATTTGAAGCAATGCCTGTGTCTATGGACCTCAAGTCGCATCAAAGTGGGACCAAAGTACTGCAGGGACTACTTTGAAGTCGCTGCGACTTGAAGTCGCACAGATATGAACGGTACTCATTGGAAATCATGGGGTACTATTTGTTATGCGACTTTTCAGTCCCAAGTCGCATGAAAAGTCGCACTAGTGGAAACATAGCCTTACTGTACAAAATAAGGTCCATTGGCATGGACCATAGGGTGAGTACATGGATTGAAAACTGGCTACAAGGGTGAGTTCAGAGGGTGGTGATAAATGGGGAGTACTCGGAATGGTCAGGGGTGGGTAGTGGGGTCCCCCAGGGTTCTGTTTAATTTGTTCATAAATGACCTGGAGGATGGGGTAAACAGTTCAATCTCTGTATTTGCGGAAAATACTAAGCTAAGCAGGGCAATAACTTCTCCACAGGATGTGGAAAACTTGCAAGAAGATCTGAACAAATTAATAGGGTGGGCAACTACATGGCAAATGAGGTTCAATGTATAAAAATGTAAAATAATGCATTTGGGTGGCAAAAATATGAATGCAATCTCTACACTGGGGGGAGAACCTCTGGGGGAATCTAAGATGGAAAAGGACCTGGGGGTCCTAGTAGATGATAGGCTCAGCAATGGTATGCAATGCAAAGCTGCTGCTAACAAAGCAAACAGAATATTGGCATATATTAAAAAGGGGATTAATTCCAGAGATAAAACAATAATTCTCCCGCTCTACAAGACTCTGGTCTGGCCGCACCTAGAGTATGTTGTCCAGTTCTGGGCACCAGTCCTCAGGAAGGATGTACTGGAAATGGAGCAAGGACAAAGAACGGCAACAAGGCTAATAAAAGGGTCTGGAGGATATTAGTTATGAGAAAGGTTGCGAGCACTGAACTTATTCTCTCTGGAGAAGAGACGCTTGAGAGGGGATATATGATTTCAATTTACAAATACCAAACTGGTGACCCCACAATAGGGATAAAACTTTTTCGTGGGAGGGAGTTTAACAAGACTTGTTGCGACTCATTAAAATTAGAAGAAAAGTGGTTTAACCCTAAACTACGTAGAGGGTTCTTTACTGTAAGAGCGGCAAGGATGTGGAATTCCCTTCCACAGGTGGTGGTCTCAGCGGGGAGCATTGATAGTTTCAAGAAACTATTAGATAAGCACCTGAATGACCACAACATACAGGGATATACAAGGTAATACTGACATATAATCACACACATAGGTTGCACTTGATGGACTTGTGTCTTTTTTTCAACCTCACCTACTATGTAACTACGTAACAGACAATAGATAAGTTACCTTTTATAAGTGTTTTTACAAGAGCCATGTAGAAGCCATGTGGGAAATGTAGGGAAACTTAGAGGGGTGCTTAGTTCTAAGAACTGAAATCTGCTCACTGATTACAAACATTAAAACCGTGGCACTGTTTTTGGAAGCGTAGGGACCCTGCCCTAAGCAGGGTTGTCCTGATCTCAAATTTGTTGTTACTCCTATTGTTAATGCTAACTAGACTGTAGTGAGCCTAAGCTCTGAATTGTTTTAACTCTGCTTTCATTAGGTTTTCCCTAAGATCAGGGTATTGTTTGCTTATGCCTTTTGCAGGGGAGTGTTCTTCAACTGACAATGTAGTAAGAAACTATTTTGCTGAGCTATGTATACTTATGCCATTCTAGCCAACCTCTAGCAGTTTTATTGTTAGTGGTACATGCTGGGGAGAATATTTTAGGTTGACCTTCCAGGGGGGTCCTTTATCTTTGCAACCTTAACTTTTGCCAGAAAAGGAGATTGTGTTGGAGGCCTCTGACTCCCAGGCCTGCTACCTGAAGAGGGTGCAGCCAAGAGTGGGACAATCTGACGCCTGAGGGTGTACAGTGTTAGTTTACCTTATCATTTTTTCTTTAATGGTAAACAACACTTTAAGGGCTCATTCACATTTAACCTGCAATGGCATCTGGACAGGGTTGTACACATTATATATATAAAAATTATACCCAGTGGCACGTTTGGTGGCCAGTACCACCGCTGAATGTGAGCCAAAGTTCCCTTTCTGTATTGACTGTTGCTAGTGGAAACAGCTGGAGTAATTTTTGGTCACTTTGTGGCTATCCTGTGCCTTAACCCTCTCTTCTTGAGTTTATTGCAGTTTATTAAGTGGATGTAAACCCAATTCATGAATTTTGAGCTGGGCACATTTATCTGTAGTGTTTTCTTATCTCTCTCCAAAGCACTGAGTCCTGTGTGTGTCTTTGGTCCCTAGCTCTGTTATCAGCCTGATAACTTCTGACAAGTTCTCCAACACAGGAGATAAAAGCAGCCTGAAGTTTGTTTCTGGGAGGTTGCTATAAATAGATTAGCAGAGTGCTGCTTGATTCAGAGCACAGCTCTGCACATTCCTTCCTTCCTTTGACAATGTGGAGTGAGGGTGTGTGCTTTTCCTCCAATCAGCTGTCTTGGCTGTATGCAAATATTCCACTCCCAGTGCTGAACAGGAAGAGAACATCTGTAACACTGATGTGCACTTTCTAAAGAATATATAAAGATGAAGACAGCAGAACATGCCATGGGTGGAATTTACTAAAATTGGAGTAGACAGAATCTGGAGCAGCTACACATAGTAACCATCTAGCTTCTAACCTCAGATTATTCAGAAAGGCCACCTTTCGGTAAGGCCTCATTTAGCCATATGTAGCAAGGGTAGGCAAGTGATAGTTGTTTGTCACGTCCTCCATGTTTCCCTCCTTGTTGAGCACCAAGCAAGGGTCACATGAGAGGCCTACTCCGGGTTGGGCTCTTCTGGGCTACGCTAAGCACATTATACAGGGTCACTTTACTGCACATGGAGTAGCTTTGCTTTGTACAATTTTCATCAATGCCCTGGAACAAGGCTAAGGCTACTGTGGGGGAATACTCGGCCTTAAGGCAGGCCTCTACTCTTAGAGATGAACGTACTCCATGTACACTTGAACTGCAATTGCTCTCCAGTTACCTCTCGTTCCCTATGACAACGTACACCTTCTCTGTAATCTGCATTTAGGTGGGACATGCTGAGCCTTGTCCACATCCACCTGTCCATCGGTTTCCACTACCATTCCCCAGGAGTGGAGTGAAGCCCACCGTGCACCCTGCACAGACTCCACACATGCATTTAACTTAACTGTTCAAATTCTGTACCTTTGTACAGGAAGGGAACTTCTGCTGACAGAAGGAGTGCCGACAACATCTCACTTGCTACTAGAGGCCTTGTCACTTATAACAGGTACACACTATCGACAGGCTGTTGTAAAACTTCCGTTACCCTCGGTAACCACTTGTGTCTTCACACTACTCCACTCCACACCGATATCTTCATAACCAAATGTGTTTAAGACCTACTCAGTGGGCTATGTGTGCTGGTTACTTGCATTACACCCCTTTCAGTAACTTCAAAGGGGTAACCAATTAGGGACAATGTTTCAAATCCTTTACTTAGAAAAGTGCAAAGGCAATTACAGAGTCCAACATGCAAAGGTATAATTCTTCCGTAATTCCCTAACTCTAACGTCTGTGTGCTGCCCTAGGCATAACTGCAAGGGTAGTGATTGTGTAACACAGTGTCCAACAGGGGCATTCTTCCAGAGCTGGTGTCTTCAGGGGGAAAACCCAGCTTCTAAAGACTTTACATCCAGGCAGTGACAAGCGACATGCTTCTGCTCCTCTCGGGTATTGTTCTTTGTCTCATTACCTTACGGCATCGGACGATTTGATGCAGGCCCTGGACTTCTCGGCTCTCTACTGAGGGCTTCTTGTACCTTCTTCACTGGATCTCTCTATGGACCCTATTGCAGGCTTCCCCATGGACTCTTGGGGTGGCAACTCCTTATACCACTGTCTCATATTTATATATCACAGGATTAGTGGGCCAGAACCCAGAGAAGAACCCACCAAAAGACCAAGGAACTGGGAAAAGCATGAATTCCTACCCTCCCCGCTGGGACAGCACCTAACTGGTTATTTCAACCTGTTGTAAGATTGGGGTGATCAGACTCAAGCGGTAGGTGCATTTTCAATGAGTGCGCCAGTCCAAAACTGTATTTTTTTAAGGGCATGCTAGCCCACATTTATTTAAAAGAGCGGTGTACACGAGACATCAGTAGCCCATGCAGGGGGTTCCACCATTACTGTATTTTGCACAATCAAAACACTTCAGCCTCCTGGCTTACTCTCTTGCCACATGGCTGCTTCAGGCCTCCAGCCTGGGCCTAAGGCAGGGCTCGACAAACCCCAGGCGGCAGGTCGCATGGCAACCAGAAACCGCACCCTGGCGCCTAGGCTGCCACCAGCCCACTCACTGCAACTCCCGACGCCTCAGACATGCAGTGCTAGGCAGCCAATCCTTCTCTCTCCCCCTGGCTAGTCTCCATGGTTTCCCGGGCGGCGGGCAGTAGTCCGATGTTCGGCTGTGAGTGACATGGGAGGGGGCTGGCCTCCTCTCCTCACACGGCCGCTGTCCCCTCCTCCCCAATGCCTGAGCAGGGTCCCAGCATGAATGGCTTCTCTCTGTGGGAGCTGTGTTGGCTCTCTTCTGCTGCCCGTGCCACATCGCCACCAAGCTGGGCTTCCCCCCAGAGAACACCTACACAGTGCGGGAGGAGTCGGAGGGTGGAGGTCAGGCTTCGGCAGAGGTTGGCTCAGAAGCCTGTGTAGCCTCCACCTGACAGAGTAGGCAGACTGTCAGTACTCGGAGCGGGAGGTTTTCTGGTGGAGGGTGGTGCAGGGGAGCTGCCTGGGCTGTGTGCAGGGCGGGACAGAGTGGGACAGCCGATACAAATGTAAGGGGCCCCGGCTAGGAGAAGGCAGGAGCGGGTGAAGGGGAGGCGTGTTGTGCAATACAGAAACAAACTTGGCAGTTTCTGCTGCTTTGTGTCAGAGAAGGGGAGATGAGGCAGCTAGATATGCGTTAGACGAGTCCCTGTGGGGGACACACATGTAGGCAGGAAGTTGCTGTAAAGAGGCAGCAGAATATCAGTAGCACTGGGATACTTTCATCCTTTTTTGTATTTAAAGTGTCTAAGGCTTCAATTAGATGTGCAGTTGGGTTGTAAAAATGTGCAGTAGAGACATGTTTTGGCCAGCCTTAAGCTGCATTAGGCAGCAGATGAGGGTGTTTTACATGTTACAGTCATGATGCATTAGGCATAATAAGGAGTTTCCCCCTATAACAGGTTTTTAGTGTCAGGCTGGGTTCACACTATTGCGAATTGGATGTGGATTTCTCCGCATCCAATTCGCATGTATGCACATTAAATTCGCATGTCAGGAGATTGTGACCGGCTCTCTATGGAGCCGATTTACAGGGCTCCGAGACAGCTTTGGAGCAAATTGCTGAAGGGTCCTGTGCGTCTTCTGGTCCGTTCCAGGTCCGAATTCAACCAAAACTTCGGACTGAAATCAGACCTGAAACGGTAAATGGGGACACACCGGACCCCTGATGTGAGCCGCTCCGTGCTGTAGTTTAAACCCAGCCTTACTCTTTCTGGCCAGCCCAGAACCCTGATGTAACAGCCTTACATTGGAGTTATTGACTGGGTGCTCCGCTGTGAATAAGTTAGGGTTAGAGGGTGCAAAAAAAAACTGTCTCCTAACTTTTTTAACTGGCTCCTAGAATAGATTCAAAGCAAATTTGTCAAGCCCTGGCCTTAGGTCTGCTCCTCAGACCAAAAGAGTTTCTTAGAGTTAAGCTCTCTCCTAGCTTACTCCCGATCAGCTCCTTGCTGCTCTGTCACAAGCTACATCTGCCTCCTGCAGACATGCATGCTCTGGCTGCCCCATGCAGCCTCTGACTCATCTCAGAGGAATGGGAGTCCACCTGACTCCCATGCACGGACTTCCTGTCTGTTGGGTGGGGCCCTGAGCCATAGTCAGGTAACAACTAAATAGCCCCGCACACAGCTGTGCGATCAGCATGCCTGTCTCTCTGAAATCTGGAGTAAACCAGCAATCCTCCAGGTAGTACAGAGTCCCACTGGCACACTGTTTACACACATCCCCTGCATTCCAGCAGCAAGAATCAGCGGATTCTCGTGACTGGAATGACAGGTGCATGAGAAAAGCATTGTCCACTCAGCCTATACAAAGAGTTGACAGCCTGACAGCAACCACCACCGTTCATATGTAGCTGTACACTAAGCAGTTACCTGTGGTTAGGGAAAGGTGTCCAAACCTGAATGCAATCAATACTTTGTACAGGCTGAGTGGCGGCCGCTATTTGCATGCACCTGTCATTCCAGCCACAAGAATCTGCTGATTCTTGCCACTGGAAACTGGTGTATGCTTCTAAATACCTGTGTGCTGGCGGAACCTGAAAATTAAAACTAGAAGCTGATTGGTTGCCACAGTTGCTCTAGATTCTGTCTGCAACAGTCTTATTAAATTCTTCTGTACGTCTCTGCAGAGAAAAAAAAAAAAATCAACTTAATTATACGTCCCACATGATTATAAAGTGCTAAGTGCTCAGTGCAAAGTCCACAACCAAAGGAAAATGAGCAAATGCAGCAGCCCAAATAGTCCCTCAAATGAGTAGACTCTTCATCACTTGTGTGCACCAACAGTCGCAAACTGCTTACCAGATCCTTAGACCTCAAAGAGGAGGTCTGGCTATGCTTTAGGGAGAAAACCAAATGGATTGATGATAAACAGCAGCAATCCACCATGTGATAAATCGACTCGAGAATTATGTCAATGACAAGCTGGAGGAAGAAGATCTCTCACGTTGTAGTATTAAAAACCAACTCTTATTAAAAATAAGAGAATTACTCACAAGTGTAAAAGGTATAACTGTACAGTACAATAAATCAACTGTAGCTCCTACAGAGGTGACATCTTCACACCCGCCGAGGCGCTGATCGGGATTTACTCTTGCAGAAATGCTGTTATACTGTACCTTTTACACTTGTCAGTAATTCTCTTATTTTAATAAAAGTTGTTACCACCACTGACGAGGGACCTCACGGGCAATGGATTGTTGCAGCATAGGTAAGCATTTGCATATTTAGTTCCTTTTTAACTTCTTTGTGCATGTGCAGCAGTTGCACCATCCCAAGCTGACCAATCAAGATGGCCACTTTAAAACTGAACTCTGACCAATGTCATATGTTACCTTCAACAACTACAATTCCTGTTGTATAATGGAAAATGTAGTTTGTAGTGGTTCATCACAATGAGAGAAAGTGATGTTGGCACTTACATGATACCTCATCTGGTTGCCTAGGCATACTGTAGCTGCATTTTCCCTTTCTAAAACCTTTTAAAGATACTCACTGTAGGTTAAAAAATAGATGTTTTTAATGCACATAGGGACAGTATGCGATGGAACAAATTAAACATTCCCCCAGAGTTCAGCTTTAAAGTGATACTAAAGGCATTTTTTAAAACAAAAAAACATGTGATGCTTACCTGCTTTGTGCAACAATAATGCACAGAAAGGTAGCTTTCGCCCTGGTTCACATTGATGCGATTTGACATGTCAAATCACATGCCAAATCGGCGGCTATTGCCCGCAATGAAACCGTCCGAATCGGTGCGACGCTGACTTTGCGGCGCCGCACCAATTCCCAAAAGTAGTTTCTGTAATACTTTTTGCAATTTCAGGTGCGATTTCAATAGACATCTGTGCAGGAAACTGCACAGATGTCTCTGAAATCGGACTAACATACGGGAATTAAATTGTGCGAGTTCATTTCAATGCCGCAGCAGTGTGAACCTGGGCTAACTCTTCTTCTGGCAGTCCCCATCTGAGCTGACAGCTCTTCTCTCCTTTGGGTGCCTGCTTTAGTGCTAAGGAGGCACCCACATATGCATGGTCCACAGCCAGGCTGTGTATGTCCATAGACACACACAGTTCTAGTAAGCTACGCCCCACTCCCTCCTTACAGGTGTTTGACTGACACCAGCAGGTGCCTATGGCTCTGCTGCCCTCAGTTTCAACTGTGAAAGTAAGAAGTGAAGAGAGCAGTGCTGGAGCCGGAGACAGCACTGCATTGGTGACAGGGAGCCATGTACAGTAAGTGTTTAGGAACAGGTAGAGGTAGGACAGATAGTGTCCAAATCCAAAAATTACTATGACGTGCAGAGGAAGAGGGGAAGGTATAGGCTTGGGGAATTCTTGGGACCTGGCAGGCGTTTGGTTCTGTTGTTGTCTGCATTGATAGGCTAAAGTAAAAGGGTGCGGCGGAGATTCACATGACTACAGTATTTTAGTCTAACCATAGATAAATTAAGATATTTAGCATGAGTGTCGTTAAGTATTGCGGTAAGTTTCTTGTGGACCACAATGCCCATCATTCGCTGTTTCACCTTTGCAAAGTCAATAGTAGGTTGTTTCCCTGTGCCAGGGACCTCATGCCAGCCGTGCACGTGCGTAGGGATGCGCGCATATTCATGAGCATAGGTGTATGACAAGACATACAAGGATGAGAATGCGCGCACGTGCATGCCCACAGATCCTGGCCTCCGGCAGCCTATTTAAACCTGGGGTCTGCGTAGCATCATTGCTGGATTGTCTCCAGCTCTAATCCCTGTGTCCTGTACTCCTGAAAACCTGCTGATCTTGGTTGACGTAGGTAAGTCTGATGCGTTTCTTCAATTTTCCTAGCCTATTTTGCCTGCTGCTCATCTGTGTTACCAACCACAGCCTGGACTGTTGATCACAACTCTGCTTCCTCACTTTGTATCTCACTGCCAGCACAATGCTGATCCTTGCCTGTCCCTGACCTGGAATCATGATCCTATACTTATCTGCCTGGCTGCTGCTGAATCCAGCTAGTAACCTAACTTGATATTTCCACCAGGTGGAGCTCTGCACTTCTAAGCTGAAGTTCACTGCTAGATGCCCTTCTATTCCCTCATAGATGTGACCTGGAAAAAGGTTAAAGTGGGGTTCCACCCAAAAAAACAAAAATACCTGAAAAATTCTATAAAAAAAAAAAAAAAAAAAAATTTGGATTTTTTTTTTTTTACTTACCTCTAAATGCCTGTTGCTAGGTGGTCCCTCGTAGTCTGCCTCTTCCTTTGCCTGGGCTGGTGACATCACTTCCCCCTCGGCACAGGAAGAGCTCGGCTCTGCTCCCTCCCTCCTGTCAATCATCTGGGACCCATTACAGGTCCCAGGTGATTGAGCGGCCAACCACGGCGCGCGGCGCCGCTCGCGCATGCGCAGTGGGTGCCAGGCTGTGAAGCCACAGCCCGGCGCCCACAGTTGAAATGCCGGCGCTGACGAGCGGAGGGGGGGGACGAGCGGGGCTTCGATCCCCTGCATCGCTGGACCCAGGGACAGGTAAGTGTCCAATTAAAAGTCAGCAGCTGCAGTATTTGTAGCTGCTGACTTTTAATTTTTTTTTAATGGACCCCCTGGGTGGAACTCCTCTTTAAGTCTAGTCACAAGAATTTTAGAAAGAATTTTTATGTCTATATTTAAGAGAGAAATACAGTGCCTTGCAAAAGTATTCATACCCCTTGACATTTTGCATGTTACAACCAAAAACGTAAATGTATTTTATGTGATAGACCAACAAGTGGCACATAATTGTGAAGTGGAAGGAAAATGATAAATGGTTTTCAACATGTTTTACAAATAAATATCTGAAAAGTGTGGCCTGCATTTGTATTTAGCCCCCCTGAGCCAATAGTTTGTAGAACCACCTTTCTCTGCAATTACAGCTGCAAATCTTTGTGGGTATGTCTCTACCAGTTTTGCACATCTAGAGAGTGACATTTTTGCCCATTCTTCTTTGCAAAATATCTCAAGCTCTGTCAGATTGGATGAAGAGCATCTGTGAACAGCAATTTTCAAGTCTTGCCACAGATTCTCAATTGGATTTAGATCTGGACTTTCATTGGGCCATTCTAACACATGAATATGCTTCAATCTAAACCATTCCATTGTAGCTCTGGCTGTATGTTTAGGGTCGTTGTCCTGCTGGAAGGTGAACCTCCTCCCCAGTCTCACGTCTTTTGAAGACTCTAACATGTTTTCTTCTAAGATTGCTCTATCCATCTTCCCATCAACTCTGACCAGCATTCCTGTCCCTGCTGAAGAGAAACATCCCCACAACATGATGCTGCCACCACCATGTTTCAGGGTGTGGATGGTGTGTTCAGGGTAATGAGCAGTGTTAGTTTTCCGCCACATATAGGGGGTTATTTACAAAAGGAAAATCCACTTTGCACTACAAGTGCACTTGCAAGTGCAGTCGCTGTAAATCTGAGGGGGAGATCTGAAATGAGGGGAAGCTCTGCTGATTTTAACATCCAATCATGTGCAAGCTAAAATGCTGTTTTTTTTTTTTTCTCCTTGCATGTCCCCCTCTGATTTACAAGCGACTGCACTTCCAAGTGCACTTGTAGTGCAAAGTGGATTTGCCTTTCATAAATAACCTCCATAGTGTTTTGCTTTTAGGCCAAAAGGTTACATTTTGTTCTCACCTGCTCAGAGCACCTTCTTCCACATGTTTGCTGTGTCCCCCACACTGCTTCTCACAAACTGCAAACAGGGCTTCTTATGGCTTTCTTTCAACATTGGCTTTCTTCTTGCCACTCTTCCATAGAGGCCAGACTTGTGGAGTGCATGAATACAAGTTGTCCTGTGGACAGAATCTCCCACCTGAGTTGTGAATCTCTTCAGCTTCTCCAGAGTTACCATGGGCCTCTTGGCTGCTTTTCTAATTAATGCTCTCCTTGCCCGGCCTGTCAGTTTAGGTGGACGGCCATATCTTGGTAGGTTTTGCAGTTGTGCCATACTCTTTCACTTTTTGTATGATTTATTTATTTCAGTTACTTATATAGCACTGTCAATTTACGCAGCAATTTACATATACATTGTACATTCACATCAGTCCCTACCCTCAAGGAGCTTACAATCTAAGGTACCTAACTCACATTCATACATACTAGGGACAATTTAGACAGGATCCAATTAACCTACCAGCATGTCTTTGGAGTGTGGGAGGAAACCAGAGTACCCGGAGGAAACCCATGCAGGCACAGGGAGAACATGCAAACTCCAGGCCGGTAGTGTCGTGGTTGGGATTTGAACCAGCAACCCTTCTTACTGCTAGGCGAAAGTGCTACCCACTACACCACTGTGCTGCCCCACATGGATTGAACAGTGCTCCGTGAGATGTCCAAAGCTTGGGATTTTTTTTATAACCTAACCCTGCTTTAAACTTCTCCACAACTTTATCCCTAACCTGTCTGGTGGGTTCCTTGGCTTTCATGATGCTGTTTGTTCACTAAGGTTCTCTAACAAACCTCTGAGGGCTTCACAGAACAGCTGTATTTATACTGAGATTCAAATACACCCAGGTGGACTCTATTTACTAATTAGGTGACTTCTGAAGGCAACTGGTTCCAATAGATTTTAGTTAGGGGTATCAGAGTAAAGGGGGCTAAATAAAAATCCACGCCACACTTTTCAGATATTTATTTGTAAAAAATGTTGAAAACAATTTATAATTTTCCTTGCACTTCACAATTATGTGGAACTTTGTGTTGGTCTATAATCCCAATAAAATGCATTTACATTTTTGGTTGTAACATGCCAAAATGTGGAAAATTGCAAGGGGTATGAATACTTTTTCAAGGCACTGTAGGTCTATGGCTGGACTATATGTGAGGGTCAGTTGTCGGCTTAGGGACCATAATTACATTGGCCATCAGAGATTCTGGGAGGGAAAAGTTGCCATTTTTGAGATGGTTGAAGATAGTCTGCAGTTGTGGAATTAAACTGTCAGAGAATTTTTCTTATAAAAAGAAGTGGTGTAGGCATCTGGAACTGGTGTTTTGCCTGGCTTAAGATCTTTGATAGCTGTGTTTTTTTTTCCTCTATTGTGACATCAACATTCAAAGAAACATGATTCTCTTCAGATGTTGTGGAAAAATTATTTTGCTTTGTCAGTGAAAAAGTTTCTAAGTCAGCATAAAGTCTACAGAGGTGGTATTTAAATTCCGTCACAACTTCATTTGGTTTACTAGTAAGTATACGATCCCTGGTCTGGAAAGCTATAGGTTTTAGATGTGGTATTGCATGATGCAGGTATTTAGCCAACATGGTGCCTGGTTTGTTGCTATGTATATAAAACGTCTGTTTACCCCAGCACATTAGTCTTACAGCTATATCCTGAAAGGCAAAGGTTCACTTCAGTTCTAATCTTTTCAACTTAAAGCTGAGTGCTAAGGGAGGGGTTAGCCTTATGAGATAAGGTGATCAGTTCTAATTCCAGTTCTAGTTTCTTTCTGCATTGGTCTCTCTGATGACCCCCATGGGAGGCCATTTATATTAAATGATCTTGCGCAACTGCTTTACAAGCTTCCCAGAGAATGATAGGTGAAAAGACTAATGCCGCGTACACACGAGCGGACTTTACGGCAGACTTTGCCCGGTGGACTTTACCACGGACTTTACGACAGACTTTCTGAATGAACGGACTTGCCTATACACAATCCACCAAAGTCCGTCGAATTCGTACGTGATGACGTACGACCGGATTAAAACAAGGAAGTTAATAGCCAGTAGCCAATGGCTGCCCTAGCGTGGCTTTTTGTCCGTTGAACTAGCATACAGACGAGCGGACTTTTCGACCAGACTCGATTTCGACGGATTGATTTAAAACATGTTTCAAATCTAAGTCTGTCCAACTTTTGAGAAAACAAATTCCGCTGGAGCCCACACACATCGAATTGTCTGATGAAATCCAGTCCGCCGGGCAAAGTCTGCCGTAAAGTCTGCTCGTGTGTATGCGGCATTAAGTCAAGATTTTGTTGGAAATAAATAGTGTTGATTGAGCACAACCTTTCTAGGATATCTGGGTAGGATAACTAATGCCGCATACACACGAGCGGACTTTACGGCAGACTTTGCTCGGCGGACTTTTCGAGGGACTTTACGACGGACTTTCTGAATGAACGGACTTGCCTACACACAATCCACCAAAGTCCGTCGAATTCGTACGTGATGACGTACGACCGGACTAAAACAAGGAAGTTCATAGCCAGTAGCCAATAGCTGCCCTAGCGTGGCTTTTTGTCCGTCGAACTAGCATACAGACGGCGGACTTTTCGACCGGACTCGATTTTGACGGATTAATTTAAAACATGTTTCAAATCTAAGTCCGTCCAACTTTTGAGAAAACAAAGTCCGCTGGAGCCCACACACGATCGAATTGTCCGACCAAATCCCCTCCGCCGGGCAAAGTCTGCCGTAAAGTCCGCTCGTGAGTACGCAGCATTAGAATTGTTCAAAGTCCAGGTAGATGGCCAGGGGGTAGGCAAACTTAGAGAGGTGGGGATCTACCTGAGCAATATGGGAAAAGTCAAAGATCCCTGGGCACAGGGTCCTGTCGTTAGGGCCAATTCACAGCTGAACGTGGTTCGGGAAAGGCGCGTTCTGTTTGAGTTTCCTGCACTGCAAAGCACACTGCCTTTGCAGGTGGCAATATATTGTTAATGGCACCTCAAATTCAGATCACAAATGCAGTGCGTTTACCTGCACCAGATTGCATGGTACTACCGTACCATGCGATTTGGTGCAGTGCATTTTTGAAAAGTAGTACATGCACTACTTTTTGTGCAGTCTGGTGGCATCCTGTTTAAATGAATGAGCTGCAAAATTGCACCACATTTAATCACACAGGAACAGGACCTCGAACCCCTTTAGCCTTGGAGGCAGCAGTGGAGGTTATACACTTGCTGCGGCAGGAGTTATACTACCTGTAGTCATTTGGAACCCATTCAAATTAATGGGCCCACTCTGAAAATGCCCCACAGTCCTTTCTGTACTACTTTTTGCAATTTCCGGGTGCAATTTCAATTGACATCTGTGCAGAAACCCGCACAGATGTCTGTGAAATCGCCGCCGAAATCGGGACTGACATGCAGGAGTGGTAATCGTTCGAGTTCAGCTGAACTCGCACAGCTTCATTCCTGCAGCTCAGTGTGAATCTGGGCTAAATCAGATAGTTAAAGGGGAGGGATTATATGAGACTTTATATAAGGCATAAGGTCAACAATTAAATAAGGATTATGACTTAAAGGGTTTGTTAACCCATATAACTTAAACTCTGCCAGACTCTCTATTAGATAAATAGGAGGTAATTACCTGGATCAACCGTGTCAGTTATACCCCTTTCACACCGAGCCACCCATAGCGTCGGCGGTAAAATGCCGCTATTATTAGCGATGTTTTACCGTTGGATTTGCGCTGCATTTCCGCCGCTAGCGGGGCGCTTTTACCCCCCCCCACACTAGCAGCCGAGAAGGGGTTAAAACCGCCCGCAATGGCGGCGTTTTGCCAGCAGTATCGCCGCGCTGCCCCATTGATTTCAATGGGGAGCAGCGGTGGAGTAACGGTAAACACACCGCTCCTTCACCGCTCCAAAGAAGCTGCTGGCAGGACTTTTCCTGACGTCCTGCCAGCGCACCGCTCCAGTGTGAAAGCCCTCGGGCTTTCACACTGGAGACAATGGAACAGCTGTTTGAGGGTGGATTGCAGGCGCTATTTTTAATGCTATAGCGCCTGCAAAAGGCCCTCGATGTGAAAGGGGTCTTATAGTAATAATTATTAGAAACAATTTCAAAATCGCTAATTTATACAATGGGACGCAGTTCTGGTTGCCCTATTGGCATACAACAAAAAATAAGAGAATAAGGTTCTCTTAAGAGGGCAAAATCAGAACACTATGGATGATACAAACAAGCTTTATTAGTTTAGAAAATCACAACAAATAATTAGAAAAAAGGGGGCACCGATTGGCGGTATTACACAGACTAGTTAAAAATAAGACAACGTTGTCAAATAATTAAAACCATGGGGAACCGCAGCTGCGCATAACACATACACACCTCAATCACCACTTTCAAGCACTAATAGTAGTACAGCATATCTGTTTGAAACGAAAAACAAACTGGAGGATTCTTGTTCGCATTAGATAATGCAGTCTATTTAGAAAAGAACTCCTTTTCATTAGGTGTGCTCAATCATATGGCATGCGTGGAATATATTGGGTGGATGAGTGAGTGATAGTTGAGGCAGTTAAATCAAAAGTCCTACTGAGGTAGTTTCAAAGACCCTCAAAGTTTAAAATTAAAGACCGGACAGGCAATAAAACCAGACAATAAGGTGAAGCTTGGCTTGGTGTTATGCCGCGTACACACGGTCGGACTTTTCGTCTACAAAAGTCAGACAGCCTGTCCGACAGACTTCCGGCAGACTTTCGGCGGACTTGCGGCGGACTTGCGGCATACTTTCTAACGAACGGACTTGCCTACACACGACCACACAAAAGTCCGACGGATTCGTACGTGATGACGTACACTGGACTAAAATAAGGAAGTTCATAGCCAGTAGCCAATAGGTGCCCTAGCGTGGCTTTTTGTCCGTCGGACTAGCACACAGACGAGCGGATTTCGGGGTCCGTCGTAGTTACGACGTAAAGATTTGAAGCATGTTTCAAATCTAAAGTACGTCGGATTTGAGGCTAAAAAAGTACGTTGAAAGTCCGGAGAAGCCCACACACGATCGGATTACCAGCCAGCTTTAGTCCGTCAGCGTCCGTTGGACTTTTGTAGACGAAAAGTCCGACCGTGTGTACGCGGCATTAGTAGTTTCCAGGTATTTAGCATAGACATTAACACTGCAGGTATGTCTCCTAAAGGTGTCTGCAGGGGAGGTAATACGGGAACAGACTGAGCGCATCCATATATATATATATATATATATATATACAGGGCTTTTTTTCTCAAACAATAGGTGCTGGAACTCAACCACGACCCCCCAAAACCCCTCCACCCACACACACCCTCCAAATCACATCAAATAGTGGGTGTGGTCAGTCAAATTTCACAAACAGTAGGAGGGTCTTAAAGGGGCATTAAGTACCAGGATTGCATTACATACAGAGTGCAGAGTTCAGGGGGGGGGGGGTTACACACAGAGTGCAGAGCTGTCACTTGTAAACACAGAAACCAGAAACAAGTGATTGTGGTGAGCAGCCCCCCCCCCTCAAGGATCTGAGGCCGAGGTGGTGGAACTGAGTTCCACCAAGTTCCCCCTGTGTATATATATATATATATATATATATATATATATATATATGAGGTGGGTTAAAGATACTCTCACCATGTTAGCGATAACAGTAGTCCTTCTGATTACTCTCTACCCCAGATAACTTTGGCTAAGAGCTACGCTCGGTATTAGCCAGCACTGTAGACAAAAAATGAAACTCCTCACTTGTATGGTCACTGCCGTGCAGGAGATTCCGATTAAGACTGGAGATGACAGCCAGCTTATGATTTTCTGTGCAGTTCACTCTTACGACTAGCAAATGGTTCCCCAGTGACGTGCCGACGTCGTGCTGACGCGTTTCACCAGCCAATAGACACTGGTTTCTTCAGAGCAAGGAGGAGTGGAAAGAGTGAGTTTAAATAACCATGTAATGCTGTAATTTCTCGTACCATTAGATGTGATCCGAGTCTCCTCTCAAAACAAACATTCAGCAAAGGATGCTTAATGAGTGCACTGGCATACTAGTGTCATTGAGGGATAGTTTTCCCAAAGAAAGGGAGGTATCCCAATCGTTGAGGACAACAACCCCAAACAAATTACTAAATAAATAAAAGGAAAGTTAGTTTTGTTCAATCAACTCTGATAAATGAAGTATATCAAGCAGTCAGCAAAGAATTGCTCAAAGGGCAAATTGCCCTAAGATTATTTCTGTGATTCCCAGCTGTAAGTACCCTACTGATTAGGGGGATGTAAATAATAAGAAAAAAAAGAAAAGCAATGACAGATAAATCAATTAATCAATCAGAAATGTTAGACCAGGAGAAACTGGACAAGAGGGAAGCAGGGGGAAGAGGGGAAGAGACCAAGAGTACAAATAGGCTTTGCAGTCTAGCTTAATAAATATTTAACAGGGATGTTATTTCTCTAGAAAGGGCTCTAAACTACATTCAGTGTTTAACCCCCTCGGTATCATAGAATCTAAGTAGTATGTCCACATCTTCTCTTTCTGGAGGATAGTATCGAAGTCCCCCCTTCTTGGGGGCAAGTTCAGTACATATATCCCCTTAACTGTCAGGTCTTTGGGGTCACCATTGTGAAACCTAGCAAAATGTAAGGGAATCGGATGATCATCATCCTTTTTGATGCTGCCGATGTGTTGGCCAATTCTAATGTGGAGTTGGCGTTTAGTTTTGCCTATATATATTTTATTGCATGGGCATGTAAGCATATAAATAACTCGTGTAGTCGAGCAGTTAATGAACTGTTTGATTTTATAGTTTTTACCTCCGCATGAACTGGCGAACACATTGTTTTTTTGTATATACTTACAAATGTTTCAATGCCCACAGGCATGCATACCTGGGGGGGGGGGGGGGTTGACCTAGTAAGCCAGTTTTCACTTATTGTCTGTTTGTATTTGGAATGGACTAAGGCATCACCGAGGTTGCGTGCCCTCTTGGCCTTAAGTAGGGGTCTTGGGCTTACAATGTTAGCAATTAGGGGAGCAGATCTCAGGATATGCCAATGTCTATCCAGAATATTTTGGACTTCGGTCCATTGAGACCCAAATCTGTGATGATCCTAGGAAAAACTGGTTCTATGTTTTTTACTTTCTGTTGGGATATTTTCTGAGTTGCCAGAAGGTCTTCACGTTTACTCTTTAAGGCCTTGTTTCTGGCTTTTTTAAGAGGGTAATGTGGATACCCTGTTTCTCTGAACCGCTGATACATGTCTCGTGCCTCTTTTAGAAATTGCTAATCTTCAGAGCAGTTTCTCCTGATTCTCAGAAACTGTCCTGCAGGTATCCCATTGATAAGTGGTTTAGGACGATGGCTTTGGGCTAGGAGGAGAGTATTTGCTGCTGTCTCTTTACGGAAGGTAAGAGTGGCTATCCTGTCCCCTAATTTAGTAATTTGTAAATCTAGGAATGGTAGTGTCTCCCCATGGTATGTTTAGGTCAGCCTTATGTTCCTATCATTAGTGCTAAGTTAAGACAAAAAGTCCACAAGTTGTTCTGCTGAACCCACCCATACCATGAGGACATCATTGATGGCAGTGAGCAAAAAACATTTTACATTTTACTAGAAGCGGCGGGGGGACAGAGATGGAGACACAGACACGAGCTGATATGCAGGAAGGAGGGGGTTGAGGGGGGAGAGCAGAGGGGACAGCATATGACGGAGGGCTGCAATTAGACCATGGTGATCAGGGTGGAGCTGCCCTGATTTTCGTGGTCTGTTTAGAGAGGGGATACAGGAAGTGCCAGATTCAGTTTTTTTTTATAGTTTAGAGGATGGCAGATTACACAGCACAAGCACTGTGCTGTTTAATCTGCTTTAAGGTACCAGAAAATCAAATTTTTTTGGGGGGTTAACAAACGCTTTAAGATGTTTACTAATTGTAGTAAAGTATAACACTTCACAATAGATACATATATAAAAATATTTTCATATCATAAATTAAAGCTGCACGATTCTGGCCAAAATGAGAATCCCGATTTTTTTGCTTAGAATAAAGATCACGATTCTCGTTGCGCAACATCATCTTTCACATTATACAAAAAAATTGGGGGAACTTTTTTTATTCATTAAAGTGTATTTTTTCCAAAAAAAAAATTACGTTTGAAAGACCGCTGTGCAAATACAGTGTGACAAAAAATTTCAACAACTGCCATTTTATTCTCTAGGGTCTCTGCAAAAAAAAAAAATATTACTATACTATAATGTTTGGGAGTTCTAAGTAACTTTCTAGGGAAAAATACTGGTTTTAACTTGTAAGCAACAAGTGTCAGAAAAAGGTTTAGCCTTTAAGTGGTTAAACTGCCCTTATTTACAGACTGAAGTTCATTCCTTTAATCTAAAAGTACGAATGTTACAATGGGGCTGATTTACTAAGAACAATGCGTTGCGCCAGTTGATACCTTATTTGGTGCGCCGGATAAATCATTGATTGAGCTTGCGAACCGGCGCACGCAGATGCGCAGCACGATAATAAATATGTAAACGGCAACGTGCCAGGGTAACTGCTCATTGATGATAGCGCACGCCCATCTCATTAGATGTGTCTTGTTAGGCAATTAGTAGTTGTTCTCACTTAATTAACCCTTTTGATGCTAATCTCATTCCTATTACTGCTAATATATCCTTGAAATGTTTTTTTTTCTATTTTCACACAAATATTTCAATACATTACAAAAAACAGAGAAGTGTTTCTAAACCCAATAAATTAATATTTTCAGATCTTGATCTTTAAAGGTGACCATACACTGCAATCAGTTAGATCCTAAAAAAAATAGATTTAGTGCAAGAGCCTGTTTGATTTCCTATAATTTGAATTAATTGTTCTAGTGCGCCTTCCTATTACCTATTTTGCCGAAATATCGAATTGTACAGAGATTGGCCATTCAGATTGCATAGTGCATGACCATCTTAAGTGCCAAATTTGGAATGTAGATGTGCCATGAACCACTTGTATTTTCACAAGTGGACACAAGAACCTACATCTATAGTTACATATTTGTGCAGCACAGTGGTGTAGTGGTTAGCACTTTCACCTAGCAGCAAAAGGAGTCACTGGTTCAAATCCTGCCTGTGACACCATCTGCCTGGAGTTTGCATGTTCTCCCTGTCCCTGGGTGGGTTTCCTACAGTTTCCTTGCACAATCTAAAAACATGCTGTAAATCGGATCCTGTCTAAATTGGCCCTAATATGTATGAATGTGTGTTAGGGACCTACACAAACACCACCCCATATTAAAAAAAAAAATTTTTTTTTCTTAATTTGCAAATAAGGATCATCTATTCTTCAGAGAACTTAGCAGCAGTACAAGCAACTTCCTGTAGGGGCGTGATGTAATTCCTGTGTTCTGGCCACTGCTTTCCAAGAATAGATTTTGTATAGATTCTGTGCAAGCCTGATGATCACCACAGTTTCTGCATTCCAGATACATTTCTGCATGAGTGTTTTTGATGCATTTCTACATGCGTTTTGCCACTTTCCTGATGTGCTCCTATAAAGAAACAATGCAACATCCTACTCTTGTTGGTGGCACTAGAATGTGCTGTACTGGTGTGAATTAAGTAATTGGAATTAAAGTTAAACACTATCCATGCGTTCTTGATGCAGAAATAAAAATGCACTGGACTGCATCTGGTGTGAACAAGTCCATTGAAGGCAACCAAATTATATAAAGGCAAAGACACTTGCTGCACCGGACACAAGAGGGCAGCAACCACCCCTGGAAGTGAAGTGCATAAACATACAGCAGCCATTTTTTATGGATAAAGCTTAGGGAACCTGTTAATGTAAATTGGTCTTCTGACAAGGTCTCTGTCATCCTCCATCAACGAGCGATTTACGCTATATCATTGTTGAGAAAAGACCATCCTCCAACGAGCGATTTACGCTCTGCCATTATGGTAAAAAAACATCCTCCATCATGATCGATTTACGCTCTGCCATTATGGGAAAAGGCCATCCTCCATCATGAGCAATTTACGCTCTGCCATTATGGGAAAAGACCATCCTCCATCATGGGAAAAGGCCATCCTCCATCATGAGCAATTTACGCTCTGCCATTATGGGAAAAGGCCATCCTCCATCATGGGAAAAGGCCATCCTCCATCATGAGCAATTTACGCTCTGCCATTATGGGAAAAGGCCATCCTCCATCATGAGCAATTTACGCTCTGCCATTATGGGAAAAGACCATCCTCCATCATGGGAAAAGGCCATCCTCCATCATGAGCAATTTACGCTCTGCCATTATGGGAAAAGGCCATCCTCCATCATGGGAAAAGGCCATCCTCCATCATGAGCAATTTACGCTCTGCCATTATGGGAAAAGGCCATCCTCCATCATGAGCGATTTACGGTCTGCCATTATGGGAAAAGGCCATCCTCCATCATGAGCAATTTACGCTCTGCCATTATGGGAAAAGGCCATCCTCCATCATGAGCAATTTACGCTCTGCCATTATGGGAAAAGGCCATCCTCCATCATGAGCGATTTACGCTCTGCCATTATGGGAAAAGGTCATCCTCCATCATGAGCAATTTACGCTCTGCCATTATGGGAAAAGGCCATCCTCCATCATGAGCGATTTACGCTCTGCCATTATGGGAAAAGGCCATCCTCCATCATGAGCAATTTACGCTCTGCCATTATGGGAAAACGCCATCCTCCATCATGGGAAAGGCCATCCTCCATCATGAGCAATTTACGCTCTGCCATTATGGAAAAAGGCCATCCTCCATCATGAGCGATTTACGCTCTGCCATTATGGGAAAAGGCCATCCTCCATCATGAGCAATTTACGCTCTGCCATTATGGGAAAAGGCCATTCTCCATCATGAGCAATTTACGCTCTGCCATTATGGGAAAAGGCCATCCTCCATCATGGGAAAAGGCCATCCTCCATCATGAGCAATTTACGCTCTGCCATTATGGGAAAAGGCCATCCTCCATCATGAGCGATTTACGCTCTGCCATTATGGGAAAAGGCCATCCTCCATCATGAGCGATTTACGCTCTGCCATTATGGGAAAAGGCCATCCTCCATCATGAGCAATTTACGCTCTGCCATTATGGGAAAAGGCCATCCTCCATCATGAGCGATTTACGCTCTGCCATTATGGGAAAAGGCCATCCTCCATCATGAGCAATTTACGCTCTGCCATTATGGGAAAACGCCATCCTCCATCATGGGAAAGGCCATCCTCCATCATGAGCAATTTACGCTCTGCCATTATGGAAAAAGGCCATCCTCCATCATGAGCGATTTACGCTCTGCCATTATGGGAAAGGGCCATCCTCCATCATGAGCGATTTACGCTCTGCCATTATGGGAAAAGACCATCCTTCATGAACGAGCGATTTACGATCTGCCATTATGGGAAAAGACAATCCTTCATGAATGAGCGATTTACGCTCTATCGTTATGGGTGTTGCTTGTGGCGTGGATATTTGTAGCATACTTTCTGCTATAGCCGCCTTGATAGGTCTTAGAGTTTTGCACAACCCCCATGCTTGTCAGGCAACCTGTGCAATTTAATTTATCTGCCACTGCAGACTGCATGCAGGCCCAAAATGCACCCTGAGCTTAGAAAGGCATCTACTACCATGCTGGCATAAAACGCATGTGCCAATTTCCTGGGTTCTGTCCCTTCACAGGGTAAGTGGAAACAACTCCTTTAGAGTGTATTGACCACATGCTTAAAGCGGAGCTCCACCCGATTTTCCTACACTAACTGCAGCTGATTACCGCAATGTCCTAATGACAAAACGGCACTTTTTTTTTTTTTTACAGCCTTTACCTTTGTTCTTCCAGCTGTCTTTGTTTTCTGCAGGAAGCATAGGCTGCGGTTAGGGGCGTGTCTGGAGCGGCTAATTACTCACTTCCTGTAAGCCGCACTGGCTCCTGGGAGCTTGTGTCATTGTTCCCAGGAGTCAGTGCGGCCGCCTGTTGCAAGAGTTCTCGAGAGACTTCCATAGTGGGAGTGACGTCATTACGACAGGCACGGCGCGCCAATTGCGGTCTAATGCGCATGCGCGAGAACTGAAAAGAACGGGCGGTGCATGCTGGTCGATCAGCAGCGCCGTATCCCGGAAGAGGATGCCTGTGGGTTTCACATGCCCACAGGCAAGATGACAACCATGAACAGTTCGTTTTAAAAGTTACTTTATTAAAGAAAAAAAAAACGCAATGTCACTGAAAAACGGGGCAGGTGAGTTCCCTATTGCTATATAGCAATCAATGTCATTAGCAAAAAAAAAAAAATTATCAGAGAGAGTGGAACCCCGCTTTAATGAATGTGACAACCTGTTAGGTGTCGTCATCCTGTGATCGTTGGCGGGTCTTATGTTTTTTGGAGCGTTTGCGTTCAGGGCTTCTGCTCCTAAAATAATGCAAAACACCTTAATTTGCATATTTTCCTTGGGCACTCTTTTAAGAACCATGTCCCACGTCGCCCCCTCCTACCTTTGCTAATCTTCTGTGCCACTAACAGGTGTGGCAAGCTCATATTTGCACAAAATATATGGAGAAAAGCATCTTACCTCTCACCAAAAAACATGGAACCCTGTCTCTTTAAGACCCATCTGCCTTCATCCACTCACTTCAGAAGTATCTGCAGGTGAGCTTCAGACAGCATTTCCAAAGGCTGACAGCAGACACAGTCAGAATGTCAAACCCACAGAAGTACACAGCATAGCAAGGGAGCCAGGACAGCACATCCAGAGACAGACAGGAGACCCAGTCAGAATCTGAGGGAAGTCCTTTACCTGGCAGGACTGCAGAGAGAGGGAGAGAAGCCCTCACAAACTACAGACCTCCAAAATCAGTTACAGCATTGCATGGCGTCTGGCAGTTCCCATCTTGTGCTGCCCATCTCCCCACACTCTGTGACACCATTCACAGCCACTCTCAGACTGACAATAAAGCCAGGAGAGCAGTGCAGTGCGCTGCATATAAAAAGACAAAAAAAACAAAGGGAGAGGCAATGAAGACATTGCAGAGCTCTTATAATACCACACCTGTACAATATATCAATGCTGTTTAAGCATCATTTTGCCTGCAGCCTTGGCACAAGGCACCTCAGTTTTTAGAAAGATTTACTTTCAGCATTCTGGGTCTTCCAAATCCATGAGAGGCCAAACATGGAGGGGTAGGTTCGGCAGGGGGGGATGCAGCAAACAAATTACTTACCAACTGCAATCAGCATGTGGCCTGGAGCATGACCAAAAAAAGAGCATCTTAGTTGGGGAATGCGCATGCAGAAAAGCATCTGGACTGCGTTTCTATAGAGTGAACTTGCCCCAAAGCTATTAACTTGGGGGGGTACTCTGCCTGTAAAGCGGTGCATCTGTAGCATGTATCCAAAATGCTGCTTCAAAGATGTACAGCTTTAGAGCAAACTTACAAGTCGACATTGCAGCTGCAGGATTTTAACGTAAAAAAAAATAGCCTGCCCCCAATACATGGCCATTTGGGTCTGGAAAGGCTTAAAATGAGAACCCCCACGTGAAAAATACCACCCCCTCCCACGCACTAACAAACCCCTAGCCAAACACAGCAAGCTAGCTAGTGAAAGGGGTGGATGTTTTTTGGGGCAGGAGGGGCTCAAGCAACCCAAAAGTGGTTTGGATTGGTGAAGGCAGCTCACAGCCTTTGGAGAATGGAGTGGAGTGTAGAGTTCCCCTTTAAAAGCAAAAACTAGCCCAAATAAAACATATGCATTAGAAGTGGAGACAAGAGCATTGGAGTGTAGAGTTCCCCTTTAAAAGCAAAAACTAGCCTAAAGAAATCATATGCATTAGAGGGGGGAGGTTAAATGCCCTTTTAGGAGGAGCGAGAGTAGCAAGAGTCTTTTTACATCATTTTAACAAGGTAGATGTCACATGTTAACCACTTAAGGAACCCCTCACGCCGATGTACGTCGGCAAGGCGGCACGGGCAGGCAAAATCACGTACATACACGTGATTTGCCTCCCGCGGGTGGGGGGTCCGATCGGACCCCCCCCCCCCCGGTGCCCGAGGCGGTCCTGTTTTGTCCCCCGGCGATCGGAGGTGAGGGGGAGGCCATCCGTTCGTGGCCCCCCCCCCTCGCGATCGCCGCCGGCCAATGGGAACATTCCTTTGCTGCTGTATGCTAAACAGCAGCAAAGGAAATGATGTCATCTCTCCTCGGCTCGGTATTTTCCGTTCCGGCGCCGAGGAGAGAAGACTGAAATGTGAGTGCACCAACACACACACACAGTAGAACGTGCCAGGCACACAAAACACCCCGATCCCCCCCCCCCCGATCTCCCCCCGATCACCCCCCAATCACCCCCCCCCCCCCCTGTCACAAACTGACACCAAGCAGGTTTTTTTTTTTTTTTCTGATTACTGCATGGTGTCAGTTTGTGACAGTTACAGTGTTAGGACAGTTAGGGTTAGCCCCCTTTAGGTCTAGGGTACCCCCCTAACCCCCCCTAATAAAGTTTTAACCCCTTGATCACCCCCCGTCACCAGTGTCACTAAGCGATCATTTTTCTGATCGCTGTATTAGTGTCGCTGGTGACACTAGTTAGGGAGGTAAATATTTAGGTTCGCCGTCAGCGTTTTATAGCGACAGGGACCCCCATATACTACCTAATAAATGTTTTAACCCCTTGATTGCCCCCTAGTTAACCCTTTCACCATTGATCACCGTATAACCGTTACGGGTGACGCTGGTTAGTTCGTTTATTTTTTATAGTGTCAGGGCACCCGCCGTTTATTACCAAATAAAGGTTTAGCCCCCTGATCGCCCGGCGGTGATATGCGTCGACCCAGGCAGCGTCAGATTAGCGCCAGTACCGCTAACACCCACGCACGCAGCATACGCCTCCCTTAGTGGTATAGTATCTGAACGGATCAATATCTGATCCGATCAGATCTATACTAGCGTCCCCAGCAGTTTAGGGTTCCCAAAAACGCAGTGTTAGCGGGATCAGCCCAGATACCTGCCAGCACCTGCGTTTTGCCCCTCCACCCGGCCCAGCCCAGCCCACCCAAGTGCAGTATCGATTGATCACTGTCACTTACAAAACACTAAACGCATAACTGCAGCGTTCGCAGAGTCAGGCCTGATCCCTGCGATCGCTAACAGTTTTTTTAGTAGCATTTTGGTGAACTGGCAAGTACCAGCCCCAGGCAGCGTCAGGTTAGCGCCAGTACCGCTAACACCCACGCACGCACCGTACACCTCCCTTAGTGGTATAGTGTCTGAACGGATCAATATCTGATCCGATCAGATCTATACTAGCGTCCCCAGCAGTTTAGGGTTCCCAAAAACGCAGTGCTAGCGGGATCAGCCCAGATACCTGCTAGCACCTGCGTTTTGCCCCTCCGCCCGGCCCAGCCCAGCCCACCCAAGTGCAGTATCGATCGATCACTGTCACTTACAAAACACTAAACGCATAACTGCAGCGTTCGCAGAGTCAGGCCTGATCCCTGCGATCGCTAACAGTTTTTTTGGTAGCTTTTTATTGAACTGGCAAGCACCAGCGGCCTAGTACACCCCGGTCGTAGTCAAACCCGCACTGCAGTAACACTTGGTGACGTGGTGAGTCCCATAAGTGCAGTTCAAGCTGGTGAGGTGGCAAGCACAAGTAGTGTCCCACTGCCACCAAAAAGACAAACACAGGCCCATCGTGCCCTTCCTGCTGCATTCGCCAATCCTAATTGGGAACCCACCGCTTCTGCAGCGCCCGTACTTCCCCCATTCACATCCCCAACCAAATGCAGTCGGCTGCATGAGAGGCATTTTCTTTATGTCCTCCCGAGTACCCCTACCCAACCAACCCCCCCAAAAAAGATGTTGTGTCTGCAGCAAGCGCGGATATAGGCGTGACACCCGCTATTATTGTCCCTCCTGTCCTGACAATCCTGGTCTTTGCATTGGTGAATGTTTTGAACGCTACCATTCACTAGTTGAGTATTAGCGTAGGGTACAGCACTGCACAGACTAGGCACACTTTCACAGGGTCTCCCAAGATGCCATCGCATTTTGAGAGACCCGAACCTGGAACCGGTTACTGTTATAAAAGTTAGTTACAAAAAAAGTGTAAAAAAAAAAATATATAAAATAAAAAAAAATAGTTGTCGTTTTATTGTTCTCTCTCTCTCTATTCTCTCTCTATTGTTCTGCTCTTTTTTACTGTATTCTATTCTGCAATGTTTTATTGTTATTATGTTTTATCATGTTTGCTTTTCAGCTATGCAATCTTTTATACTTTACCGTTTACTGTGCTTTATTGTTAACCATTTTTTTGTCTTCAGGTACGCCATTCACGACTTTGAGTGGTTATACCAGAATGATGCCTGCAGGTTTAGGTATCATCTTGGTATCATTCTTTTCAGCCAGCGGTTGGCTTTCATGTAAAAGCAATCCTAGCGGCTAATTAGCCTCTAGACTGCTTTTACAAGCCGTGGGAGGGAATGCCCCCCCCCCCCCCACCGTCTTCCATGTTTTTCTCTGGCTCTCCTGTCTCAACAGGGAACCTGAGAATGCAGCCGGTGATTCAGCCAGCTGACCATAGAGCTGATCAGAGACCAGAGTGGCTCCAAACATCTCTATGGCCTAAGAAACCGGAAGCTACGAGCATTTTATGACTTAGATTTCGCCGGATGTAAATAGCGCCATTGGGAAATTGGGGAAGCATTTTATCACACCGATCTTGGTGTGGTCAGATGCTTTGAGGGCAGAGGAGAGATCTAGAGTCTAATAGACCCCAATTTTTTCAAAAAAGAGTACCTGTCACTACCTATTGCTATCATAGGGGATAGGCGAACGCAAGCGGCGGTCTGTCGTCAAACGTAAACAGCAATTGCACCATGCATGTGAGGTATCACCGCGAAGGTCAGATCGAGGGCAGTAATTTTTGCAGTAGACCTCCTCTGTAAATCTAAAGTGGTAACCTGTAAAGGCTTTTAAAAATTTATGTATTTTGTTGCCACTGCACGTTTGTGCGCATTTGTAAAGCATGTCATGTTTGGTATCCATGTACTCGGCCTAAGATCACCTTTTTTAATTCATCAAACATTTGGGCAATATAGTGTGTTTTAGTGCATTAAAATTTTAAAAAGTGTGTTTTTTCCCCAGAAAATGCGTTTGAAAAATCGCTGCGCAAATACTGTGTGAAAAAAAAAATGAAACACCCACCATTTTAATCTGTAGGGCATTTGCTTTAAAAAAATATATAATGTTTGGGGGTTCAAAGTAATTTTTTTGCAAAAAAAATAACTTTTTCATGTAAGCAAAAAGTGTCAGAAAGGGCTTTGTCTTCAAGTGGTTAGAAGAGTGGGTGATGTGTGACATAAGCTTCTAAATGTTGTGCATAAAATGCCAGGACAGTTCAAACCCCCCCCCCCCAAATGACCCCATTTTGGAAAGTAGACACCCCAAGCTATTTGCTGAGAGGCATGTCGAGTCCATGGAATATTTTATATTGCGACACAAGTTGCGGGAAAGAGACAAATTTTTTTTATTTTTTTTTGCACAAAGTTGTCACTAAATGATATATTGCTCAAACATGCCATGGGAATATGTGAAATTACACCCCAAAATACATTCTGCTGCTTCTCCTGAGTACGGGGATACCACATGTGTGAGAATTTTTGGGAGCCTAGCCGCGTACGGGACCCTGAAAACCAAGCACCGCCTTCAGGCTTTCTAAGGGCGTGAATTTTTGATTTCACTCTTCACTGCCTATCACAGTTTCGGAGGCCATGGAATGCCCAGGTGGCACAACCCCCCCCCCCCCCAAATGACCCCATTTTGGAAAGTAGACACCCAAATCTATTTGCTCAGAGGTATAGTGAGTATTTTGCAGACCTCCCTTTTTGTCACAAAGTTTTGAAAATTGAAAAAAGAAAAAAAAATGTTTTTTCTTGTCTTTCTTCATTTTCAAAAACAAATGAGAGCTGCAAAATACTCACCATGCCTCTCAGCAAATAGCTTGGGGTGTCTACTTTCCAAAATGGGGTCATTTGGGGGGGGTTTTGTGCCACCTGGGCATTCCATGGCCTCCGAAACTGTGATAGGCAGTGAAGAGTGAAATCAAAAATTTACACCCTTAGAAATCCTGAAGGCGGTGATTGGTTTTCGGGGCCCCGTCCGCGGCTAGGCTCCCAAAAAGTCCCACACATGTGGTATCCCCGTACTCAGGAGAAGCAGCTGAATGTATTTTGGGGTGCAATTCCACATAGGCCCATGGCCTGTGTGAGCAATATATCACTTAGTGACAACTTTTTGTAAATATTTTTTTTGTCATTATTCAATCACTTGGGACAAAAAAAAAAAAAAATATTCAATGGGTTCAACATGCCTCTCAGCAATTTCCTTGGGGTGTCTACTTTCCAAAATGGGGTCATTTGGCGGGGTTTTGTACTGCTCTGCCATTTTAGCACCTCAAGAAATGACATAGGCAGTCATAAACTAAAAGCTGTGTAAATTCCAGAAAATGTACCCTAGTTTGTAGACGCTATAACTTTTGCGCAAACCAATAAATATACGCTTATTGATATTTTTTTTACCAAAGACATGTGGTCTAAATACATTTTGGCCTAAATGTATGACTAAAATTGAGTTTATTGGATTTTTTTTATAACAAAAAGTAGAAAATATCATTTTTTTTCAAAATTTTCGGTCTTTTGCCGTTTATAGCGCAAAAAAGAAAAACCGCAGAGGTGATCAAATACCATCAAAAGAAAGCTCTATTTGTGGGAAGAAAAGGACGCAAATTTAGTTTGGGTACAGCATTGCATGACCGCGCAATTAGCAGTTAAAGCGACGCAGTGCCAAATTGGAAAAAGACCTCTGGTCCTTAGGCAGCATAATGGTCCGGGGCTCAAGTGGTTAAAGAGGGAGTCCTGCGAAAAAAAATAAAAATTAAATGTCAGCAGCTACAAATACTGCAGCTGTTCACTTTTAAAATAAGGACACTTACCTGTCTCAGGGTCCAGCGATGTTGGCACCCGAGGCCAAACCGTCGCTCGGCTCTCGGGTGCTGCCGCCGCCATCTTCTGTAAGGGTATCAGGAAATGAAGCCTTGCGGCTTCACCTCCCGGTTCCCTACTGCGCATGCGCGAGTCGCGCTGCGCAATCAGAACGGTCCCTGCTGTCTCTGGGACCCGTGTGTGTCCCAGCAGACAGCGCGGGGGGACGGGAAGTGGTGTAGACTCCCGTGGGAGTCTACGCCCGGAAGTGGGTGCAAATACCTGTATTAGACAGGTATCTGCACCCCCCTCCCCCCTGAAAGGTGCCAAATGTGACTCCGGAGGAGGGGGAGGGTTCCAAAAAGTGAAGGTTCAATTTTTGTGTGAACCTCCGCTTTAACAACGTAACATACTAACATGACCTGTGTGCAAATATCCTTAAAAATACACATAAAAGTGAACCAGCGTAAAAAACCCCCCAAAAAAACAAGTTTAGAAGTGCGCTCGTTCAACCCACACAAATGCATTTACGTTGCTTGACATTTACTAATGTGCACTGAACCAACGCATCTGAACGTGTGCAAATGCCACTTGCGCATGCGCAGTGCATAAATTGACCTCACGCAGTTCTAAACCTACTTGGAGGCGCAGCAGGCTTGTTCAGAAAAAGTTACTTTCTCATTCTATTTTGGGCATATTTGTTACTTGGGCAGTTATTACTATTATTCCTCACATCACCCCACATCACCCCCATAATATTGGCACTTCCAGCTTATTTTAATTTTGAGTTGAAGATGCCGTGCGCCATGTCCATAGTGGCGCACTGATCGCCTCCTCCCGTACGCCGAGATTACTATAGTAAATGAGAAATAGCATTGTGTTACCGGCGCAAACGTTTCGTAAATACCAAAACGTACGTTGCGCCTCGGCGTGCACCTCGACTCATGGCGCAAACAGTTTTTGAGGCCCGGTTCACATTTGTGCGATGCCAGACATCGCATGTAATTCGCAGCGCACTGCTGTTCACTTTACATGCGATGTCTGTGCGGTGCCATTTCAGCCATACAGATAGTATGGCTGATATCGCACCGCATTCGCTCCAAACACGCACAGGACCCTTTTTTCTGTTCGGACCAGATTCGGATTGCATGTGTGTTCACACACATGCGATCCGATTCATGTCCGAACTGTCAGTTCACATTGCGATAACTAAATCAGCCCCATTGTTTGTCTTTATCTCAGCCTAACGCGATGTTGTGAAACTTGCCAGGCTGCCTGTTTTTTTGGGGTTTTTTTGACAGCTGTCAGCGGTGAGCAGAGAACTCTCTGCACTGAATCTGGAAAATGCTGTATTAAAGCAGAACTTCAGTCATTTTTTCATCTTTCCATCTATTAAATCTTCTGCCCTTGTTGTTTTAACTTTGGATAGTAAAACGTTTTTTTTTTTTGCCAGTAAATAACTTATAAAGCCCACTTCCTGTTTCATGTCTGGTAAAAAGCCTAAGCTTATGACATCATGTACAACTCTGTCTCTCACTCTTGTGAGAGTTTGCCAGGAAGGGAGGGTGGATGAGTCATAAGAGGGACAATGAGAGCTGCAGAGCTGGAGGTGTGCCTCTGTGTAAATCCAGGAATTGAACAGGCAGCAGCTTCAGCTGCCCACAGTTAAAATGGATGCAGCCAGACTCAGTGGAGGGAGATTTCTGCAGCATATTTGGCAAGTAAAGAATCACAGTATGTATAAAATAATATAAGGGGTTGGAGGAGAGCTTCGGAATGGCAAAAATGTTTTTATTACAAATTATGTGAGCAGACTGCAGTTCCTCTTTAACCGCTTGCCGACCGACTCACGCTGATATACATCATCAGAATGGCACGCCTGCGCAAACAGATGTACCTGTACACGGACTTGATGTCCGTCGGCAACCCGCGATCACGGCGAGGAGAGGCAGAACAGGGAACTGCCTATGTAAACAAGGTATTTCCCTGTTCTGCCTAGTAACAGCACAGCGGTGTAGTGGATAGCACTTTCACCTAGCAGCAATAGGGTCGCTGGTTCAAATCCCGACCACGACACCATCTGCCTGGAGTTTGCAAGGTCTCCTGTGCCTGCATGGGTTTCCTCCCACACTCCAAAGACATGCTGGTAGGTTAATTAGATCCTGTTAAAAAAAAAAAATAATTGGCCAAATATGTGTATGTTGTATGTGTTTGTAAGCGTGTCGGGACCCCATGGGACGAAGGACCGCGCTATACTGCAGATGGACACTGGCAGCAAAAGCGCCCTGAGGCGATTCAGTTCGCATAGGTAACTCTATACAGGGCATTCATGACAGAGATCTACTGTTCCCTGTCATCGGGAACATCGATCTCTGTCATGTCAGTGGTAGCCCACCCCCCCTACAGTTAGAACATGCTGAGGGAACACACTTAACCCCTTGATCGCCCCCTAGTGTTTAACCCCTTCTCTGCCAGTGACATTTTTACAGTAATCAGTGGCTATTTATAGCACTGATTGCTGTATAAATGTCACTGGTCCCAAAATAGTGTCAGAAGTGTCCAATCTGTCCGCTGCAATGTCGCAGGCCTGATAAAAATCACAGATAACCGCCATTAATAATAAAAATGCCATAAATCTATCCCCTATTTTGTAGACGCTATAACTTTTGTGCAAACCAATCAATATATACTTATTGCAATTTTTTTACCAAAAATATGTAGAAGAATACATATCGGCCTAAATTAAGGAAGAAAATTTTTTTGGGAGGGGGGTATTTATTATAGCAGAAAGTAAAAAAATTGTTTTGTTTTTTTTCAAAATTGCCGGTCTTTTATTGTTTATAGCGCAAAAAATAAAGACCGTGAGAGGTGATCAAATACCACCAAAAGAAAGCTCTATTTGTGAGAAAAAAAGGATGCAAATTTTGTTTGGATACAGCGTCGCACAACCATGCAATTGTTAGTTAAAGATGCCAAATTGTAAAAAGTGCTCTGGTCAGGAAGGGGGTAAAATCTTCTGGGGCTGAAGTGGTTAAGATCAAGAGGGGAGTAGAATCGTAATCTCGATTCCTTAACGATTAATCGTGCAGCTCTATCATAAATATACATCAATATAATGCAGAAATTTATCAAATTGGTATTGGAGCTAGGAGACTCTAATACATGCACCACCTCCTTTACATATGACCAAACAATATATACCCAGAGAGCACACAAAATTGGAGTTTTAAGGTGCAGAAAGATTAATCAAGAGCAAAATTTACAAAAAATAGAAAATATTTTATTACATAGACATCAATATAATACAATTCATATAAAAGCTATATATAATACAGTTCATATACAGTACATACAGGATGATATAGCAGCACGTTCCCGTTGACAAAGTTGAGATATTAATCTTATAACCAAAAATAACAAGCAAGGGCTGAGCCCAGCCCTGACACCAACACACTATAAAAAGTGCCTGAATACCAAATGGATAATAAATAAACCCCAATAAGGGTAAATGAGAATTAGTTTAAATCCAAAAGTGCATAGTTAAATAAATGAAATGAAAAAGAAAATATATAAACACCCGCCAGCTCTAGTCAGCAGGTGATGACGGGGTGCGGAATGTATGGCGGTGGGATGTATGTGCAGGAAAGGAGTGCGGACTGTATACTGGTGGGTGGTATGTGTAGGAGAGGCGTGCGGAGTGTATGGCGGTGGGTGGTATGTGCAGCAAAGGAGTGCGTACTGTATGGTGGTGGGTGGTAAATGTAGGAGAGGGGTGCAGAGTGTATGGCGGTGGGTGGTACGTGTAGGAGAGGAGTGCGGAGTGTATGGCAGTGGGTGGTACCTGTGGGAGAGGAGTGCGGAGTGTATGGCAGTGGGTGGTACGTGTAGGAGAGGGGTGCGGAGTGTATGGCAGTGGGTAGTAGTTGCAGAAGAGGAGTATGAGGTGTATGGCAGTGCATAGTAGTTGCAGAAGAGGAGTATGAGGTGTATGGCAGTGCGTAGTATGTGCAGGAGAGGAGTGCGTAGTGTATGGCGGTGTATGGTAAGTGTAGGAGAGGAGTGCGGAGTGTATGGCAGTGGGTGGTATGTGTAGGAGAGGAGTGCGGAGTGTATGGCAGTGGGTGGTATGTGTAGGAGAGGGGTGCGGAGTGTATGGCGGTGGGTGGTATGTGTAGGAGAGGGGTGCGGAGTGTATGGCGGTGGGTGGTATGTGTAGGAGAGGGGTGCGGAGTGTATGGCGGTGGATGGTATGTGTAGGAGAGGAGTGCTGAGTGTATGGCAGTGGGTAGTATTTGCAGAAGAGGGATGCAGATGATATAAAAGTATATGGGGTGAATGAGTCATAATTCATTGCTCCAGCACTGCAGAGGCCAATTGACAGTGGCATGAATGGAGCAATTGAAGTTAGCTGTACAGCACTAGTACTGGCCTCCTACCCTGCTGCAGACACAGCTGTCACTGCTAAACGTCCCATCTCAAGTCTCTTCCTCAAGTCCCTGCACACAGTCTCAACATCTTGTAAAACCTGCCAACTCACCTCCCTCCACACATCCTGCAGAACAAACTCCTGCAGGCATCCTCCCAGTGGGATCTTTAGCATCCAGAAGCTCCGCCTCCACCTCTATAGTCTTTCTGCAAGCAGCACTGGACACTACGCGGGGGCGCTGGGGAGTGCCGAGAGTGGCGGAGGGAGGAGACTTCAGGTCGGCGCTGTAGTCACATAGCAGCGCTGTATTCATATGACGGTGCCATACATTTACTTAGCAGCATTGGCGCGGCTGCAGGGGGAAACGGTCAGGGCCAGACTGGGAGTAAAAACCAGCCCTGGAAATAATTTCATACTAACCCCATAGCATTATTATGCCAGCCCAACAGCATAACGTCATTATTTTGTTGTTAATAAAAGGGAAAACCATGCATTTTAAAGCATATTTGAAGAGGGTATTATACTCATCAGTGCAGCCTCATTAGTGCCCATCAATGCAGTCTCATCAGTGCCCATCAATGCAGCCTCATCAGTGCCCATCAGCTCAGCCTCATCAGTGCAGCATTATCAGTGGCCATCCAATGCAGCCTCATCAGTGCCCATCAATTTAGCCTCACCAGTGCCCAACCAGTGCAGCCTGATCAGTGCCTATGAAGGCAGCCTAACCAGTGCCCATCCAATACAGCCTCACCAGTTCCCATCAGTGCAGCCTCACCAGTGCCCATCAATGCAGCCTCACCAGTGCCCATCAGTAAAGCCTCACCAGTGCCCATCAATGCAGCTTGATCAGTGCCCATTAGCACAGCCCCACCAGTGCCCACCAATGCAGCTTGATCAGTGCCCATCAGCACAGCCTCACCAGTGCCCATCAATGTAGCCTCATCAGTGCCCATCAATGGAGCCTCATCAGTGCCCATCAATGGAGCCTCACCAATGCCCATCATAGCAGCCTCACCAGTGCCCATCAATGTAGCCTCATCAGTGCCCATCAGCTCAGTCTAACCAATGCCTATCAATGCAGCCTGTTCAGTGAATGGGGATTAGAGAGAGGAGAGCCCCTGGATTACACAGAGCGGGGATATCCCGCTCACCCGGCATGACCGTTGTCATACGAAGTCCCACCTCCTGGACCGGGTCCTATGTTGGATGTCACCAGTGTGCTGTCTATCATAGGAGCTGGGACTTTGTATGACAGCGGCCGCTGGGTAAGCAGGAGATCCCCACTCTGGGTAATCTGGTGGCGGCTTTAACCTCCCTTCCCCTCCGAGGCAGCGCAATGTGTTCAGCGGGACTCATGGTAGGGCCGGCCCTGGGCGCCCCAGTTCGCTGTTCACCTGCCCAGATCAGCCTTGCAAAGCGGGGACAAAATCAGGGACAGACTTGGTCCGGGGACACTGTGCTTAGTTCAGGTGACATCTTGTCACCTTACATAAGCAGCTGGTATTCCCAGCCTGCAGCTGCACATATCAAAGGGGCATGAATGCATGCAGCTGTGGAAGGTGAATGCCTTGCCTGCCTATGACAGGCCCAGTACAGGTGACCTTCTTGGTGGGCTCCGACTGGGATCTGAACATGCCTGAGCTTATCCCTACAGACAATCACCAGAACAAAACAGAGAGGGCGAGTCTCCCCAGCAAGGACACAGTCCATAACTAGAAAAAAAAGGTTTTAGCTTTTTAGATGATGTACAGTGGAACCTCGGATTGTGAGTAACGCGGTTAAAGCGGGGGTTCACCCACACCGCCAAAAAAAAATAATATTAAAAGCCAGCAGCTACAAATACTGCAGCTGCTGACTTTTAATACATGGCCACTTACCTGTCCCAGGGTCCAGCGACGTCGGCAGGCGACGCCGAGAACCCGCTCGGTTCTCGGCAGCTGCCGCCGCCATGCTAGGTGAGGGAATCAGGAAGTGAAGCGTTGCGACTTCACTTCCCGGTTCCCTACTGCGCATGCACGAGTCGCGCTGCGCGTCCCAAGTGGTCCCCGCTCTCTCCTGGGAGCTGTGTGTTCCCAGGAGACAGCGCGGTGGGGACAGGAAGAGGCGTAGACTCCCATGGGACTCTATGCCGGAAGTGGGTGCAAATACCTGTCTTAGACAGGTATCTGCACCCCCCTCCCCCCTGAAAGGTGCCAAATGTGACACCGGAGGGGGGAGGGTTCCATTTCTGTGTGGAACTCCGCTTTAACGAGCGTTTCGCAATACGAGCACTGTATTTTTAAAAATCGCAACTCGGTTTGCGAGTGTTGTCTCGCAAAACAAGCACGATTCAGGCCAAAGCGGTGTGCAATACCTCTTTTGGCCTAAGGTGGGGGGGGGCGCCGGAGCCAAGCAGAGCCGAACGTCACGTTCGGAAATGCCCGAGTACAGCACGTCTGACCTCGGCAAATCTTGGGTAGGAAAGTCTTTCCGAGGTTTGCCAAGGTCCGCTGAAGTGTCCTCAGGCCTTTTTCGGCGGCTTCCGAGGCTCTCCGGCACCCCCTGCCTCTGCCCGCATGCGGTATTGCATCCCATTGAAGTCAATGAAGAACTAAGTATTTTCATTTCGATTGACTTAAATGGGAAAACTCGCTTTGATATACAAGTATTTTTAATTACGAGCATACTCCTGGAACGGACTATGCTCGTAATTCGAGGTTCCACTGTGTAGCAAAGGCATTTTCTCAGTTTTGCATAGTGTAGATGGATTAGAGCCCCTGTCAGTTTTTTATTGCTGTGTGCCCATTGGGGTGATTGACCCTGTTTGCTGTCACTGAAAGAAAATCCCAAATAGTGAGTTGTCACCAGAACAGGAATAAAGAGGAAACTAGTTGTGGTGACCTTCTGGGGATTCCCTCACTTTGGAGGGATGTCCTCTCATTTCCTGTTTTGGCTATGTGACAGGAAGTGAAGGGGAAATCTTCCCAATGAGACACAGATGGCAGAAAACCTGACAGGAGTTAGAACCCTCCCTCTATCCATAAAGAAAAAAAAGGAAGTTTTGCCTTTAGTGACACTTTAAAATGTAAACATGAGGTGGCAATGGCAGTTTTCTACAAAGTATCTTTTTGTATTGGAATGTGACTCCATAGGTCCACTGGGGACGTCCATGCCCCGCTGTAGTCTTCTATAAGCACTCTACATGTGACTATAACGGACCACAACGGGCGCTGTCCCTGCCCAGCCACGTCACCTACCCACACCTGTGACTGAGCATGTCCTCATAGCCCCGCCCCCCGCTCTCCCCGCCCCTCCCTCTCTGCCCGTTCTGTGACCATCTTTGGTAAGAGTCTGAAAGGTGAGAGCGCTGGTGACGTTATTGTGCGTACACGTCACGGCTCGATTCAACTTCTACACACCAACCAATGATAAGGCGAGGGTTACCGCCATATTTAATTTGGCTAACATGCCTACTATTTCTGAAGCGACCACGGCCAGCAGCAAGCCACTGACTTCTAGTCTGTTAGAAGCAGAGCTACCGAATGAACCCTCGTCAACTATATCTGTTTTTTCTCAGCACGCAGTGCCCGCTACAGCTACTAAGGGGGTTTGCCAGGACGCAACATGGACGTTACCGAGCCGAAGAGGTCGCGGCGTCACGTTATCTGTGAGGAGGGCAGAAATGCTAGAGCGAATCAAAAGAAGAGCGCCCAGCTTCGGCCACGCCCATTTGTTATTACGCGGAAGTGATTTCCCGCGGCGAATGCTGGGAGGAGTCTGCCGGAAGTGGGGCAGAGAGTGAGCAGCAGCGGAGGTGAGTAGGGCGGGGTAGGAGTGTCAGTCGGTGCTTTTTGCCGGTGTATGGCCAGGGAATGTATAGTGTGAGTGTGGTGCGTGTCAGGGGCTAGGTTAGGCACTTGTCACCTGTGCATAGTGTCATTTCAGACACTGACACTGGTGTTGCTGAGTTTTAGAGATCAGTAGATATGGGTATGACACACACACACACACAAGGGTGTACGCACTGGTTCAGACAGCAGTGTATCCCCTGACTGTCACCTGTTTATGTGTTGTCTTCTGCTTGGTGCCCAGCACAGAGTGACAACTCCACGCTGACAGATCCTGCCTCTAGTAGCCACACTCAGCTCAACTTTATTCTGTATTCTTCACAACAACTTAAACACGCCATTTGTATTCACCTGGGAACTCTGTCTCCTCCATCACTTACAATGGTGGTGATGTCTAGGCAGATATGATTGTCTGAAAACAAGACAGGAGCTATGAAAATGTGACCGTCCCCCCTCCTGTTCTGATGTGCATTAGAACTCAGGCAGGCAGGGAACTCCCCGCCCTGCAGCTACACAAAGGGACAGGTATGCTTGTGATTAGGTATGAGCTTGGGTTTGATCTGAACATGGGTTCAGGCCGAACCCCCAAAATAAGCTGTCACTCTCGCCCGACCAACTGTGGCAAGGACATTTCTCACAGTTGCACATACGGAGTTGATTGGGCAGGAGTGACAGCTTGCCCCTGGGTTTGGGCTGAACTGATGTTTGGACAAAACCCACGCTCATCCCTTCTCGTGACATCATTGACCTAATATGGCCATATTCTGGCATGCTTGCAGCTTAATGGCTTGGCACTGACAGCTTCCTTCCAGGTTCAGCCTACCCCAAGCTCTTTACTACTCAAGAATCTGCTTTGATTAGATGGAAAACATCTTCAAGATTACAAAACAAGTTCAGTTGACAACATGACTTTGCTACCACCTATACCATGATCTGATAAATGAAGACCTTCACTGATCTTTCAGCCTGACAGCATTTAATCAAAGCTAAAGTATTTGTTATTTCTGTTGTCTTAGTGCACCTAGTGTATGGATCACTATTCACTTTGCAACCTCCTTTTGATCTATCAAAGTAGTGCGTGCCCCCCCCCCCCCCCCCGATTTGATATAAATTGAATGGATAGGTTAGGTTTGTACACTTATTTCATAGTTTTGGTAAATATTAAGGAGATTGGATTGTATAGTGTATGGTCACCTTAACAGAGTAAAGCTAGCCATGCATGGTACAGGGGTTTTTTTTTTTTTTGTTTTTTTTTTGTTTTTTCAGCAAGCTGAACAAAAACTGGACTGGATTTTCCCCCATTCAGGTTGGATGCAGGCATCATCCACGCTGTGTTATTGTGTTCTTGCAGCGGACTTATCGGTTGGACTACTCCACTGTCAGAATACACTGATCAGCGGCTGCAGAACTGATCAAACTAAAGTTTCGCAGCAAGACCATTTGTGAGCAGTCGATCAGTAAATTGCTCTCAAATAGGCCATAGATCGAAAATTCAATTGGCCCTTGCTGGACTGACTGAATTTCAATCTATCCAGGCAGCTTAAAGCTGCCTCTCACTGTTTTCTGGTTCGGTTTCTGCCCTAAACACCAATAACTTGGTCACATGTGTTCCTGTTTAGGCAAGAGAGAGAGAGAGAAAAAGGAGTCTTGCGTGACTGCTCTACAGCTGTCTTATCTTGGGGAGGAACTAGCAGCAACTGCACACTTTCCTTACCATTCCCCCCCCCCCCCCCCCAGAACGCTTGTTGGACCCTGTGACATATTGTGGATTAGCAGTTGCAGACAGATTATATGGAACTCGATAACGGGCTGCGTTTTATTTAGATAACATGGGCAGGAGGTGGTTTGTGCGTTCTTGGAATGTGAAGGTATCTGCACAGACATGTTTAAGTACTTCCTGTACCAGTGATAAAGGTTGAATAGCACAGTGTCTTTAGCAGTAGGGAGATCACACTTCCTCCTTCTCACATTCCGAGCAGATAGACTGCAGCAATGTAATACTTTTTGTCTCCCTTTCTTCTAGTCTGTATTTTAGAATGGAAAAATGTACTTTGACCCTTGTTGATGGCAATAACTTTTATATCCACTCCTGTGTTTTTGTGCTTTCTCATAGGAGTAAAAACATGGCGGACATGCAGAATTTAGTTGCTCGCCTTGAAAAGGCAGTGGGAAAGCTCGAGCTTCTCGCAGGAGGTGCAGGTGGTGGCTCAAGCCCTGCAGGTAACCCTAGTCCTGTGTATATTTTGCATTTTTATCAGCACTGTATTTCTGTTTTTGCTTAGTGAACACTTTATAATACTTTCTGTAAAAACTTTTTGTTAGAAGTGGCACAATTTGTTCAGGCCTATGACTCGCTCCTCAATGCATCTGTTGAAGACTTTTTGAAACTCAGCAAGGAAATTGGCGGCGATGTTCAGAAGCAAGTGAGTTTTTTTTTTTTTGTTTTTTTTTTAAGATAATTGTGCTGTAATTCTTGATTACTCTTTAAAAAATTGTCACATTTGTATAGCTGTGATATAAGTCATAGAACTGGGTCCCAAGTACAAAAGTGAATTTTGGTATTAGTATTAATCAGGTTCATGCCTTTCTGTAGAGAAGTCATGCCTGCTTCCCCTCTAAAAGCACGAACCATACAGTCTTCTAGTATAATATATTCTAGACTGCATTATATTATACTAGAACTAAACTCTCAATCAACATTTTACCAAACTTTATTTTATGTATTCTTTACAATGGTTTTTATTGAAAAAAAGGCTCCAATTTACAACCAGTATTCAGTAGGTTTTGTAGACAAATATGAGTAGACTGTACAAAGGAGAATATTGGGAATACCACACAGGGATTGCCTCTGCTTGCTGGCTTGTCAAGTTAAAGGCAGGCAGACAACTGTAAGTAAAAAAAAAAGACCTTCAAGTGAGAAGATGTGGTTTTTGTAAACTAGCCAGTAGGCATAATGCATTGAAGGATACATATAAAGAAGCATAACAAGAAAGGTCACAGACATGATTAACCATTGGGCGCCCAGCGGGTCACAGGCCCAAAGAGTGAGTTTTAAGAGATGGGGTCATATGGCTGCATAAGTGTAGTTATCTGCAGGGGAAAAGTGAAAAGGGGAAGTCAGCAGAAAAGAAAAATGGAGAAAAATAGAGAAGAAGTGAAGACGAGGGTAGAGATGAAGATGAGAGAAAATTAAAGCAGGGGGAGAAGGCAGGGGAAAAGGGTTCCTCAAAGGCTTGTATCCTAGTTGGCATGGCTTATAATTCAAAGCAGCAGGATCAAGTGCCGTGTGTGGCCGAGCCACCCACTCTGTCAATAGCATTTGTAAATGGACGGGAAGGTATATTACTTAAACTTTAAACTGTTTAATTTTTTTTTTAACTATAAACTTTTTTTTAAAAATTACAATTGGTTTTTGGGCTAGGCCAAAATTATGTCATGCGTTCCAGGAGTCTTCATGGGCATTTATTTTCATTAGGAGAGGCAAGGATGCATGAGCTAAGGGTAGGTGGATTCCTGGAAATGTGACATGAATCTGTCTTTACTCAAGGCCACCGCTAGAAATGCTAGGGGTTTTTTTTTTTTTTTTTTTTTTTTGTTTTTTTTTTTATATATTATGACTATGGTTCTACTTTGTTATACAGTCAGTTTTTTTATGATTTGTGGGGTTTATTTATTTTTTTGCACTTGTATGACTATGCTCAGGGGAAGGTCAGAATTTTCAAATGGGCTATGCATTTAAGTAATTGTATGCCATTAGGAGATTGTTCACAGTGGGAGATGGGGGAGGAGGTGAGGCTGAAAGATAAGTGCCCTAAAAGTGCACTTATCCTATAGGCATCCTTGGCATGCTTCCATATGCAGTATTGTATGTGCACTGGTCTACTCAGTAACATAAAGCCCATTTACATTGTACGACCCATAGATTTTTTTTTTTTTTTTTCAAGTTTATATCCTTTTGTAGTTGCTTGATAACTAGAAAATCTTGGTACAGGGGGTCCCCTAGTTACAAACATCCGACTTACAAACGACTCCTACTTACAAACGGAGGGAGACAACAGGAATTGAGAGGAAATCTACCCCTAGGAAGGGAAATTCACTCCTGTAAGAGCTATTATGGGGAAAAGGTACCTCCACTGATGCTTTATCACCAAGGCTTGTTTCCACAACAACCCAGAATTTTCAAAATCCAATTGTCATTGGGACAGAAAGTGCGGTGAAATCTTCTGAACAGGGGCACAGACAGCAAAACAAATGTTACAGGGGTGTTAACCCTTCCCTATGCTATCCAAAAAGCTTAAAAATAGTTTTTTTGGTTGGAGCTACACTTAAAAAATGTACCTGTTCCGACTTACAAACAGATTCAACTTAAGAACAAATCTACAGTCCCTAACTTGTTTGTAACCCGGGGACCCCCTGTATTTCCAATAAAAATAAAATTGGCATCAGCAAAAGACCCCTTTCACACTGGTGCGGTGCCGGCGTTAGCGGTAAAGCGACACTTTTTGGCCGTAAGCGGAGCACTTTTGACCCCCCCGCGCTATTGGCCGAAGAAAGGGTTAATGGTGCCCATGTTCAAAGAGCAGGGGCAGTATACACAGCTCCCACACCACCCCAAAAGATACTGCTTGCAGGCCCTTTTTATCCAGTCCTGCAAGCGCACCACCCCAGTGTGAAAGCACTCAGGCTTTCACAGTGGGGTGACTTGAAAGGCGCTATATTTAGCGCTAAAACATCTGAAAAGCGCCCCAGTGTGAAAGGGGTCTAAAATTGATATTGGTGTATTTTTAATACATACACATTGAAAGTTTCCTAAATTGGTGATGCTGCCTTTATATTTTGCTGTTCTGTTTTTTTTTTTTTGTTTGTTTTTTTTTTCATGCAGGTATTTCCTGCTGAGATAAAACCCGATACCATAGTGCGGGAAAAGAGCTGTTGAATGTAACAATCAAAATTGACAGGCCCCCCTCCATCTCGAGTAAACATGATTGTAGCACATTTTTATTCAATACAACTCTAGATGCCCATTACAGTTAAACTGTACTCAAATCTTCTCTGTTATGTATAGTGGAAATAATGTCTTTCTCACCTCTTCCTGTCCCAGTACAGGGGTCATCAAATGAAAAGCTGAAGGGGTTCTCTCGTGCAGGCACATAAAGAATATTAGTCTTATGTTGTGACTAAACTGAAATCTTACACTTTTTTTTTTTTCTCTTCTAGGCAGAGCTTGTAAATGCTGCCATTAATTTGCAGCGTGAAGTTTTGGTAAAGGCATCACAATTTCAGCAGCCAGATGAGGTAAGCCTTTCATAAAAATGTATCTTTCTGTGAACTTTATTTTAATTTGTGCTATTTCATAAAAAAAATCCACCCCCCCCCCCCCCCCCCCACGATGTTACATTTATTTCTGATCCTACCCTTTTTAGAAGGATCTTGCTACTCTACTCGCTCCACTCTCCAGTCAGATTCTGACTGTTCAGGACTTTAAAGAGAAGAATCGAGGTAGCAAACAATTTAATCATCTTTCTGCTATCAGTGAAAGTGTGCCTGCCCTTGGATGGGTAGCTGTGGTAAGTGGCCTCTGTAGGTAGCTAATTTTTTGACTTAACACTTGCTTTTTTCCTTATGTTCATCTCGGGCCTTTCTGTTCTTTGCGTAGGCTCCCAAACCTGGACCCTTTGTGAAGGAAATGACGGATGCAGCTATGTTTTACACCAACAGAGTGTTGAAGGACTACAAGGATGTGTAAGTTATCAAAGTTGCAATGATGTGGATTGCTCGTTGACTTTTTTTAAATAAAAAGTATGGTAGGTAAGCATTCCAGTGTGATTTCTGCAATGAAATATAGCAGGATTTGCTGCTTCATAAAAGCTGGGGACAGCCTTTCTCTTCTGTGTATGTAACTCATTGAAATTGCTTAGTTCAGTGTTTAAAGCGGAATTTCACCCAAAAATGGAACTTCCGCTTTAACCACTTCAGCCCCGGAAGGATTTACACCCTTCCTGACCAGAGCACTTTTTACAATTTGGCACTGCGTCGCTTTAACTGGTAATTGCGCGGTCATGCAATGCTGTACCCAAACTAAACTTGTGTCCTTTTCTTCCCACAAATAGAGCTTTCTTTTTGATGGTATTTGATCACCTCTGCGGTTTTTATTTTTTGCGCTATAAACGGAAAAAGACCGAAAATTAAAAAAAAAAAAAGATATTCGACTTTTTGTAATAAAAAAAATCCAATAAACTCCATTTTAGTCATACATTTAGGCCAAATTGTATTTGGCCACATGTCTTTGGTAAAAAAATGTCAGTCGTATATTTTATTGGTTTGCGCAAAATTATAGCATCTACAAACTAGGGTACATTTTCTGGAATTTACACAGCTTTTAGTTTATGACTGCCTATGCAATTTCTATGCAAGGTGCTAAAATGGCAGGGCAGTACACCCCCCCAATGACCTTTTTTGGAGCCTAGCCGCGTACGGGGCCCCGAAAAACAATCACCGCCTTCATGATTTCTAAGGGCGTAAATTTTTGATTTTACTCTTCACTGCCTATCAGTTTCGGAGGCCATGGAATGCCCAGGTGGCACAAACCCTCCCATGACCCAATTTTGGAAAGTAGACACCCAAAGCTATTTGCTGAGAGGCATGGTGAGTCTATTGCAGCTCTCATTTGTTTTTGAAAATGAAGAAAGACTAGAAGTGTTTTTTGTAAAAAAAAAAAAAAACTTTGTGACGAAGTGAGGTCTGCAAAATATTCACTATACCTCTCAGCAAATAGCTTGGGGTGTCTACTTTCCAAAATGGGGTCATTTGGGGGATCCATTCAGATACTATACCACTATGGGAGGTGTATGCTGCGTGCGTGGGTGTTAGCGGTACTGGCGCTAACCTGACGCTGCCTGGGGTGACGCAGACCCTATCTGACCCTAAAACCTAAGTTATATCACCGTCGGGCGATTAGGGGGCTAAATCTTTATTAGGTAAAAAACGGCGGGTGCTCTGACACTATAAAAAAACTAACCAGCGTCACCTGTAACAGTTATAGGGAGATCACTGGTGAAAGGGTTAACTAGGGGGCAATCAAGGGGTTAAAACCTTAGGTAGTATATGGGGGTCCCTGTCGCTATAAAACATTGACGGCGAACCTAAATATTTACCTCCCTAACTAGCGTCACCAGTGTCACTAAGCAATCATTTTTCTGATCGCTGTATTAGTGACACTGGCGACGGGGGGTGATCAAGGGGTTAAAACTTGGTTAGGGGGGTACACTAGACCTAAAGGGGGGCTACCACTAACTGCCCTACCACACTAACTGTCACAAACTGACACCAATGCAGTAATGAGAAAAAAAAAAACTGCTTGGTGTCAGTGTGACAGGAGGGGGGGTGGTGATCAGGGGTGTAATGTGTGCCTGGCGTGTTCTACTGTGTGTAGTTTGTGCACTCACTCGGATGTCTTCTCTTCACGGCGCCGGAACGGAAAATACAGATCCGAGGAGAGATGACATAATTTCCTCTACTGCTGACATTTCCTCTGCTGCTGGACCCCTCGCCTACGGGAGGCAGATCACGTACCAGGTACGTGATTTTGCCTGCCCGTGCCATTCTGCCGCAGTATATCTGCGTTAGGCGGTCAGCAACTGGTTAAGGGAGGTGACCCCCTGACATGCCACATTTGGCATGCCTTTTTGGGGGGGGGGGGCGGTACCCTTTTTAGAGGGTCCCAGCTCCCACTTCCTCCCGGCGCACTGCGGCACCAGAAGAGAGAGCACCTATCCCTATCCCCCCTCCCTCTCGGCAATCATCTGGGACCTAACGTGTCCCAGATTGCCCGGCCAGTCACGGCTCGCGCATGCGCAGTGGGTGCCCACAGTTACAATGCCAGTGCAGCAGAGAGGAGGGGGAAGACTAATGGGGCTGCGTTCCCCTGCATTGCTGGACCCTGGGACAGGTCAGTGTCCGATTTATTAAGTCAGCAGCTGCAGTATTTTTAGCTGCTGACTTTTTTTTTTTTTTAATAATTATTATATATTTTTTTTTTAACCACTTCAAGCCCACGGACATCATATGACGTCCTGGGCTTTGAGCAGGTATATCTGAATGATGCCTGTAGTTACAGACATCGTTCAGATATTGCCGGTTTCAGCCGGCGAATCTCTACACCATAGGAACGATCATAGCGGCCGTTCCGCCGCTTGATCGTTCCTATGGGAGGCGAGAGGGGACGTCCAACCCCCCCCCCTTCCCGCCGCCCTCCGGTGCTTGCTCCGACTCACCGTTACGATCGGTGAGGCGGAGAGTGGATCCGCTGGCGCCGGATGTAGATCATAGAGATTTCCGGCGGACCAGATGGTCCCCGGAGTCTCTATGATTGTCGGAGGCCGGGCGCGATGTTATGACTTCACGCCCGGCCTCTCCATTCAAAAAAACGGCGCCGCTTCGGCTGGGAAGCGGCGATCGTTTTATTTATTTATTATTTCAGGCTTCCCAGCCTAGTGGTGAGATATGGGGTCTTATTGACCCCATATCTCACTATTAAGAGCACCTGACATGTCATATTGCTATTACAAGGGATGTTTACATTCCTTGTAATAGGAATAAAAGTGATCAATTTTTATTTTTTTTTTCAAAAAAGTGTCAAAATAAAAAAAAATATATATAATTAACAATAAAAATTTTTTTTTAAAGCGCCGCTGTCCCCGTGTGCTCGCACGCAGAAGCGAACGCATACGTAAGTCCCGCCCACATATGAAAACGGTGTTCAAACCATACATGTGAGGTATCGCCGCGAACGTTGGAGCGAGAGCAATAATTTTGTCCCTAGACCTCCTCTGTAACTCAAAACATGTAACCAGTAAAAAAATTTCAAGCGTCACCTATGGGGATTTTTAAGTACCGAACATTGGCGCCTTTCCACGAGCATGTGCAATTTTTAAGCGTGACATGTTGGGTATCTATTTACTCGGCGTAACTTCATCTTTCACAAAATGCAAAAACATTGGGCTAACTTTACTGTTTTTTTTTTTTTTTTTTTTTTTGTTTTTTTTTTAAACACAAATTCGTTTTTTTTCCCCAAAAAAAATGCGTTCAAAAAATTCCTGCGCAAATACTGTGTGAGATAAAAAGTTACAACAACCGCCATTGTATTCTCTAGGGTCTTTGCTAAAAAAAAATATATGTTTGGGGGTTCTATGTAATTTTCTAGCAAATGATTTTTACATGTAGGAGCAAAGTGTCAGAATTTGCCCGGTATTGAAGTGGTTAAACAGAACTCCGCTTTAAAGAGGGCAGGGCATAATCTAATCTGTACTGTATAGTATGGATTACAGCAGAGATGTGGGATGATAAACATGCAGTATTAATGACGCCTGCCAGATTTTCAGAAATTTAAACTGTTCCCTGTTTGTATATTACCGTATTTCCAAATCTGTGGTAGCTCAAATAGATTGATTCTTGTGTATGTGTGTCCTTGTATATTGCTACGTAAAACATCTGTGGGGTTACTTTGCAGTGGTTGATTAAAACCATAATAATTGATCTAATCCTGTGTGTTTATTTTGTGTTTCTTGGCAGAGATAAGAAACATGTAGACTGGGTTCGTGCATACTTAAACATTTGGACTCAGTTACAGGCTTATATTAAGGAGCATCATACAACAGGCCTAAGTTGGAGAAAATCGGTAAGTCACATTTTACTTGTCCACCACACATTCTGCCCCCCCTCCTCACTTGTACTCTATTAACATTAGTACATTGTTCTCATAGGGACCAAAGGCTGGTGGTGCTTCACTTGCACCAAGTGTTCCAGCTCCCCCTAGAGCTGGGCCACCCCCTCCTCCTGGTGGACCTCCTCCCCCACCACCTCCAGCTCCTTCATCTGCTCCAAGTGATGACTCCATCAGTCGATCCCAACTGTTTGCACAACTCAATCAGGGAGCGGATATTACTAAAGGTAAGAAAATAAACTTGCTTATATGCAAGGAATCCTTCACAAAGCAAAATACCTGTGAGAAGTCTTGACTGGAAGCTTCCATTCTAAGAGCCCATTCACACAGGGACGACTTGTCAGGCGACCTAGTCGCCTGACAAGTCAACTCCCGTTCTGTACAATGGAACCGCTCCGACTTAGAAAAAGGTTCCTGTACGACTTTGGGGGCGACTTGGGGCGACTTGCATAGACTTCTATACAGAAGTCGTTTTGCAAGTCGCCGCGGAAGTCGTTTGCAGGTCGCCTCGCTGAGGCGACCTGCAAGTCGTGTTGCCCCTGTGTGAATGGGCTCTGAAGGTGACCATACACAGCTTGACTTTCAGCTGACTTCTGCAAAGTCGGCCAAGTCTTGAGCTATGGGTGGCCCTGTCAGCACTACTTTGCTGAGCATGCTTTGATCGGAAAATTAAAGGAGCCAGGTGAATAATTGTTGGCTGAACCCTTTCCAGTTTGCAAAGAGTAATTTTTTTTTTTTTTTTAACTATGACTGCTTCAATCTAAGGCTTTCCATTGCGGCTGTTTTTTTTTTTTTTTTTTTTTTCCTTGACAGCATGACTGTTTTCCTTTTTTAAATAGCAGGAAGGGGAAAAAAGTCCCTCCTTTTTTAAGCAGGCTGCAAGCTTTGCTTCTCAGGTTTAGTAAAATAAAGAGCATGCACAATGCTTATGTTGATTCCCTTATTTGTACAACAGGATGTTAAAATAGTCTCCTTGGCTTAGGTTCACACTAGGGCTGCCATGTTTTTCAGTGCGATTTTTGTAGCGCATTTTTACACGTTTTTGATGTGTCTTCATGTGTTTTTTTTTTTTTTTGGTAGAAGGTGGAGACTTGTTCAATACAAACCCTGCCAAAAACACACCACAATATGTACCTGCATTTTTCATGCACTCCCATTAAAGTCTATGGGGCCAAAAACACTATCCTGCACAAAAGAAGCACCTTCTGAAAAATCTGACTGCACCATATTGCATTGATATGAATGAGCACCATAGACGAATGTGCTTTGCATTGTTGTGCATTGCAGTGCATTGGCAGATGCAGGAGAAATCACACGTGTCTAAATGGGGGACTGAATGACATCCAGTAAACTAAATATTTACATTTTAGCTTTAGAGATTTGATGTTACATTAATGTGCTTTAGCAGTTCAACAAGGGCTTCTCAGCACCAGACTGCATGTAGTGATAAATGGAATGTGTAATGGTTTGTGTGTGTTATCCCACACAGAAATATATTTAACAATCTACAGCAAACTCTGTAACCCTCCTGCCAGTGTCTGTCATCATCTGGTCTCCTAATTAACAACCCTGACACAACTGTGTGTGGGTTTCCCATGCCTTTTATCAGTCAGAGCTCCTGACCGTAAACACCCCTACAGGTGTGGCCAAAAGGCCATTATGTGCCCCTCACATGCTGCTAAATAGGGCTCCTGTTGTGCAGCCTAGATTTGTGAGCCAGAGAGCACTTGTCCTTAGCTGGACTACTAAATTGACCTACCTGTTTTAGACTCTGGTACTCCTTTCCATACCAACACTAGTTTCCCAGTGCTCCCATCTAAAAATAGTGTATGTTGCCTTTTTTTTTTTTTTTAGCCATCCGGTATAGTTCTAGGCTTGTTTTATGATCTCTATTTTCTGCTTACAGAGCTCTGTAGCTCATGCAATATCCCATTGCTCTATTTTTGTGTTTTCTGTAAAAAAAAAAAAGGGCCGCAGCTTATGACAGTCTAATATAAAATATTCTTTTGTGAAAAACTATATACTTGTTTTTACCTTAGTGCATTCTTTGCATCAATGTAAAAATCGCCCCACTAACTGTAAAACCCCCACCTCGAAACACTTATCTGACACCTCACCGCTGCAGCCCTGCTTTCCTCTTCTAAGTCAAACTTCTGAGAGGAGGGAGCAGGGGTGTGGCTCGCTGGTCTGTTTGGATACTTACAACCCAGCTTGGTAGCGCACGCGTTGTTGGACCGCTAAAGAGGTATGCGGCCCTCTGCAATAATATTGCACAGAGCAAGTTGGCATAACGTAATTTTTTTTATTTTTTTATGTTTTAGAATCACTTTACTGTATATGCATGCTGCATTTTTCCATTAAAATCAGCTAAACCAAGCCTTGGCTTACACTTGCTACCACACGTGTATATTGCTTAAAGAAGGCTGGATAAAACCTTACCCTTTAGCACCCCTTCCCTTTAGGCAACCTTCCTTCAGGAACACAAATGTCTGATATTTGCAACTTAAACACTTCCTTACGAGCAACTTAAACCTACAGGGCATTTCTCCAATTTATTCATTGCATTTTAATATCTCCATTTAGTTGTGCATTAGAAAACAAAAGGTCTTGTGTGCTTTTTGATAAGCACTGTTTGTCGTACTGTATAAGGAATTTTATATGTAAATCTGTGTAGCTGGTGTATGGCTGACTTTATTAAAGAGAAAGTAAACCCTGATGGGTTTTACTTCCTCTTTTGCTCCCTGCAAAGCCTGCAAATTTAAAGCGTAATGGGCTAGTATGCATTGCATACTAGCCCATTATGTGACACTTTCCTGCGAATGGATCCATCGATGTCGCCTGTGCAGAAAATGAAGTCAAAATTAGGGATAGACCAATATCATCATATTTATTGTGTGTGTGTGTTTTTTTTTTTTTTTTTTTTTTTTTTTTTTTTATGGTCTAACCGATTTTTGGCCATCTTTCAGGCTGACGGCTGATAGGAGGTGCCGATATTCTGTACATCACTGTCACCCGGGATGCAGCGTGTCGCCTCTTACACTACTTCTGGCAGCCTCTCCCCAGCGTGTCCGAGCGGGTAATTTTCCACATGCGGGTGGTGAGAGATGACGCAACTATCTCTATGCTTGCCTGTGGCTGCAGTTCTGTCAAGAGCAGCCTTTGCTGCCCTGCTGTAGGGGCGGAACAGCTGTGATGCGAGGCGGGCCGTGAGATGTCATTGCTCTGCTCCCGTCAGATTGCAGTGAGTGCTGCGTGGGGACAGGGGGAGGCGGTCTGTGCAATATCGGTACGTTTCTGACTAATACCGATAGTTTGATAAGCATGAATATCGAACCCTCTAATCGCTCAACCCCCTAGTCAGAACGCCTGATATGTATATTTGTGACAGGTCAGTGACCGAACGCTGAAGCCTTTGTATCTGCATCTGATCACCAGACAAATCTGTGTTCTAAAATAAGGTCAGCAATGATGGCACCTTTACTACTTTGTGAGATAAAACAAAGGGTTCTGCAATAAGATGTTAGGGATTCTCCAGAAATCTCAGGAAAACAGCAGGACGGGAATTATGCTTTTTTCTAGTCGGCTGGATAAGCTTGGGCATCTTTTATAATCGAAATCTCTAAGGTTTCTCCAGTTGCTTCCCTTTTTAAGAGTGATGAGATGGAAGCCATAGTAGATTTTCATCCTGCACCTGTATGTATAAGGGCTTTTGTAACCAGCCGTATTTGCTTTTATCATTTAGGCCTGAAGCATGTACCTGATGATTTGAAAACTCATAAAAATCCTTCACTGAAGGCTCCGTCTGGTCCAGTCAGAAGTGGACCTAAACCTTTCACAAGCCCGAAACCATCACATGTTGCATCCCCTGCAGCTAAACCGACTCCTAAGAAAGAGCCTGCCTTGTTGGAGCTAGAGGGCAAGAAATGGAGAGTGGTGAGTAAAATGCTTTTACTTTTTATGAATAAAGGATAAAATGGAGGGATGGTGATGTAGCCGATGCCTATTTTTAAAGTATCACTCTGATTGTGAATTGATAGCGACCTGGGCTTAAGTGAATTAAAAAGGTGGAAGACCCTTTTGGCACCTGCTGTAGATACTGAGTATGCAAACCTCTCAGTATGTACCTGTGTGCTATGCTGTGCTGAAATTTTAAGCTGACAGCAGTGTCTGTGTGCATTGATGCTGCAGTCACGGTTTCTTATGTAAACAGATTGTATTTTGTTTCTCATCAATTGAGAGACAGAGGAATTCTTTCATGTCTGGGTTCTATTGCTGCTACAGGAGGATTGGATACTGGCAAACAAATTTTAGCCCAGCCCAGGATAAACCCCTACTTCTACTACTATGCCTCAGTTTTGTTTATTTTTTGCTAGTGCCCTAGTGAAAATGGACACCTTCTCTTCAGCTCTGCTGTGAAAGACTAACTTATTTTCCTCAGTTCTCTTCCATCTAAGTATATGATATAAATAGACCCCTCCACACCAGGACAGGAAATGGGTTGCCAGGTCCAATGTTAAAAGGAGATCCTTCCAATGCTCCTCCCCAGTGTGTGTGGGGTTTTTTTTTTTTTTTTTTTTTTTTCCTCCTAGGTTGTTTTCATCTAGCCTGCTTCTGTCATCAGGAGCCTCTTGGTTTTGGGCTTATTGTGGCAGGACACTGTTGAGCTTTCTGTCTGCTGTATTTTTAAGGGTGTCCAGGGGGCATGTGTTATTTCTCTTGCTGGTTCAATTTAGGCCAAAGCACCTGAAAGATCATGTAGGTCATACCCCAAAAAGAAGTGTGCTATTTGTGGCTTTAAGTTGTGAGGCACCTGGGCTTAAACCTCTACGCCAGTCTTGCATAAGTGCTTAAAGGGGTAATCTGCTGTAGTAACCTACTTTTATATTGTTAAGGAGAAGTTGGCGTCTATGTCCCAATCTTTCAGATCTCTTGGGAGACATGAGATCCTCCGCTTAACCTCCTTTTGGTGCTCCCAACCCCCTTGCTGTCAGCATTAGTAAAGGTTTTGTGTAATGTTTTCTCAGACATTAATCAATCCCAGTCATCTTCAGCCATATTCTAGTGAAAAGGACAGGGTTAAAGTCTCTAGGGCTTTCTAATTCATGCTTTCTGGAGGATGTAGACCACTTGATTGGGGCCATCTGGAAGACATTAGATATTCACAACTTTATCCCTGACCTGTCTAGTGTGTTCCTTGGCCTTCATGATGCTGTTTGTTTACTAAGGTTTTCTAACAAACCTCTGAGGGCTTCACAGAACAGCCCTATTTATAATGAGATTAATTTACACACAGGTGGACTTATTTACTAATTAGGTGACTAATGAAGGCAATTGGTTCCACTAGATTTTAGTTAGGGGTATCGGAGTAAAGGGGGCTGAATACGTACTGTATGCACACCACACTTTTCAGATATTTATGTGTGTAAAAAAAAAATAATTATTTTCCTTCCACTTCACAATTATGTGCCACTTTGTATTGTATTAGTCTATCCCTTAAAAACCAATTAAAATACATTTGTTTTTGGCTGTAACATGACAAAATGTGGAAATTTCAAGGGAGGTATGAATACTTTTTCAAGGTACTGTAACTCCCTGTTTGTTCCCCTGTGACTCTGGGATCAGAATCTAGGTCTCTCTTCACTTCAGAAACTGCTGTTCAAACCCATTAGAGACCTTATTCTCTACTCCGACCCACAAAATGGTATTCCTTATAGCATTTATTTTTTGCAAGGCGAGTGTCTGAGCTGGCTGGATTTGCAAAGGCATGAACTGGTGTTGACGCCTAGGACCTTCTTGCGCAGTAGTTTCTGCCTTTTACCTCAAACATTGTTCTTGTGTCCCTCTGTTGGGCTCTAGTTCACAAACAGAAATTTCCCTTTAATGTCAGTATGTGGTCTTCTGTTAACATGTTCTTTAAGTTTTACCAGGTGGATGTTGCAGCCTCATCTGAGATCAGCTTTGGGCATAAGGCTCCTTTGAATGGCTGTTTAAGATGGAGGCAATCCCCACTGGGGTGTCTCTTCTTGTTCTTCTTCTTGTTCTTCTTCTTGTTCTTCTTCTTCTTGTTCTTCTTCTTGTTCTTCTTCTTCTTCTTGTTCTTCTTGTTGTTCTTGTTCTTCTTCTTCTTCTTGTTCTTCTTCTTCTTCTTGTTCTTGTTCTTCTTCTTGTTCTTCTTCTTGTTCTTCTTCTTGTTCTTCTTCTTGTTCTTCTTCTTGTTCTTCTTCTTTTTCTTCTTCTTTTTCTTCTTCTTTTTCTTCTTCTTTCTTCTTTTTCTTCTTTCTTCTTTCTCCTTCCTTTTTTTTTTTTTTTTTTTCTTTCTTACGTGGTGTTACTCACCCTTCCTTTTGGACTGCTTTTGGAGAACCTGAAAGTGAAAGACCTTCTAGGTCTCTCCATGTTACAAACATTATTTTTTTGCTTCCCAGTGTCCAATCTTCCTGTAGGTTGCAGTATAACCCAAAAGTGAGACTTGCTATGTGCCTTAATTGACTACAAGAAAAATTTTATAGCGAGTACAAAAATAGTATTTTATGGCAAGTACATAATTCCTCTTTTCAATTCTACCTGTCAGCAAAATACTTTAAATCCCATTTATTTGTCATGAAGTGGAAGTAGGGTATATCTTGTAGATAGAGAAAAGTTTAAAGCCTGACCTGTTTCTGCAGAGCTGACATTTTTAAGTTTATTTGAACAGGAAAATCAGGAGAATGCCTCCAACCTGGTAATCAGTGACACTGAACTGAAACAAGTGGTTTACATCTACAAGTGTGTAAACAGCACCCTGCAAATAAAGGGCAAGATCAATTCCATCACTGTAGGTAAGCACTGAGAAGTCAAAACCTTTTGAAACCAATTTTGGATTTCTGTACTGGATATAGTAAGTGTATAACAATATATGGTAACAACTTTATGTGAAACACTGCCAGATTCCAGCGTTGGTGGCAGCAATCAAGTTTTTCTTGGAGGTTATGCTAGAACTTTCTGAACGTCAGGGCACTTGGTACAGAACAACATTTTTGAAAAGTTCTGCTTGGCAAAGCACTAATTGGTCATTGTGCGTGTGCTGCAATGTAGCTGCCAGTTAAGGGGAGAATTGTGGTGGGTCCCAGCAGCACAAAAAATAAGCAAATTTCTTGCCTCAGCTTAGTTTTAGATGAGGGTTCATTCACAGCGGTACGCTTGTTATTATTCAAGCTACCTTACCGACCTGTAGGTGTGCATTTCAATGCAAATTTAATTGTACCCAAAAGCACTACTACAGCTCACTGCAGTGCACCACAACCCCCAGATACACATTTTGTCTGCATTGCACTGTTCCAAAAAAAAAAAAGTGCAGGACTTATAGTTTGCTTTGGTACATTAGCACCTGTTTTATTTTGAGTGATGGTGTCACACTATTTATTTTGTTTTTCTGAATAGATAACTGCAAGAAGCTTGGCTTAGTGTTTGAAGATGCTGTGGGTATTGTCGATGTAATCAACTCACGTGATGTTAAAGTGCAGGTGAGTGTATGTGTATATATATATATATATATATATATATATATATATATATATATATATATATATATATATATATATATATATATATATATATATATATATATATATATATATATATATATATATATTTATATATATATATATTAATTATTCATTATTCTCTCAGACCTCTACAGTTGTAAAGATCCCTTAAAGTGGAAGTCCATCTAAAATCCCTGCATCTATAGACACCAGGGATCTAACACTAACCTCTCTATCCCTGTAAAAGAAAAAAATTGTCTACCTTTTTTGGAAGCCGACCGGATCCCACACTGAGCTTTCAGCCACGGCTTCACTGTGGAGGTGGGTGCAGAGGAGACGGACAACGGAAGCCTCATAGTAACTCAATGGGTGACATCACTTACCATTCATTTCACAGCCGTTGTCCGTGTCTTCTGCAGAGCTTCTGCTGCTGTAGATCAGGTCAGATTGGCTTCCAAAAAGGTATGTATACTCATCTTTAGTTATGGAGAGGTTAGTTTTAGATTTTGCATAGACTTCCACTTTTAAGCCCAACAGACCATCTGCCTGAGCCCCCTTCGAAAAGCTGCTCCCTTTTTTCTACATCTCTTGAGGATTACTCTAGCTGTAGGGTACACATTTCACAATATATGTGAAAAATATTTAACTATTAACCACTTCAGCCCCGCTCACTGTATATATACGTCATTTTTTTGAAGATGGATATCTCGGTAACGGCAGCAGCTGCTGCCACAACCGAGATATCCATCTTTACAGTGAGCGGTTCTGTACACGATAATGGTGGTCTCTGCGGCGGGTTCGCCGCGAGATCACCGTTATCGGCGGCGGGAGAGGTGCCACCCCCCCCCCTCCCGCCGCTTACCGGAGCCGTCGGTAGCGGCGGAGGCGATCGGGTCCTGTCACTTCCTCGGTATGGAGATGAGTGAGGCCAAGATGGCCCCCACCCGTCTCCATACCATGTGACGGCCGGAGCGACGTCATTAAGACGGCTCCGCCCACTTCTCTTAAAGGCACAATTATTTGTGTCATTTTTTTAAACGACTTTTTTTTTTTTTTTGCATTTTAGTCTAAATATGAGATCTGAGGACTTTTTGACCCCAGATCTCATATTTAAGAGGACCTGTCATGCTTTTTTCTATTACAAGGGATGTTTATATTCCTTGTAATAGGAATAAAAGTGATCCAAAAATTTTTTTTTTTTTAAAAAACAGTGAAAAAATAAATAAAATAAAGTAAAATAAATAATAAAAAAAAAAAAAAATTTTTTTAAAGCGCCCTGTCCGACGAGCTCGCGCGCAGAAGCGAACGCATACGTGAGTAGCGCCCGCATATGAAAACGGTGGTCAAACCACACATGTGAGGTATCGCCGCGACCGGTAGAGTGAGAGCAATAATTCTAGCCCTAGAACTCCTCTGTAACGCAAAACATGCAATCTGTAGAATTTTTTAAACGTCGCCTATGGAGATTTTTAAGGGTAAAAGTTTGACGCTATTCCACGAGCGGGTGCAATTTTGAAGCGTGACATGATGGGTATCAATTTACTTGGCGTAACATTATATTTCACAATATAAAAAAAAATTGGGCTAACTTTACTGTTTTTTTTTTTTTTTTTCAAAAAAGTGAATTTTTTTCCAAAAGTTTTGCAATGACAGCTATTGTATTCTCTAGGGTGTTAGAAAAAAAAACAATATATAACGTTTGGGGGTTCTAAGTAATTTTCTAGCAAAAAAACCTGTTTTAAACTTGTAAACACCTAAAATCCAAAACGAGGCTGGTCTTAAAGTGGTTAATACTAATGTAGTTTGGGGATAGCAGAAGCGTGTTTCCCACTCAAAGGAGAATTGCCTGATTGACTATTTTGTTTTTGTGCAAATGCAAAGTCCCTTTCAGGTTTAATTTTACAGACTACTGTAAGTGCTTTCTTTTACCCAATTTATGTTGATTCTTCTTCTAGGTTCTAAATAAAGTGCCAACAATCTCTATCAACAAGACAGATGGTTGCCATGTGTACCTAAGCAAGGCTAGCCTTCATTGTGAGATCATCAGCGCCAAATCTTCAGAGATGAATATTTTGGTCCCAGGGAGCGGAGGAGAATATGTAAGTAGAAACCTTTGATTCCCCTCTCTCCAAAATGTAGTTTTGATTAAATGGGAGAGCATTAGTACCTCTAGCAGACTTTGTTTTTGTGTTCCTGTTGGAGACTTTCTTTGACTCCATGCCAAACATTTCTCCTTGAAGTAGGAGACAATAGGTTCTAAACCTCTCCCCTCTAAAAAATGAACTTCAAGGCGATCCCAGTAGTTGGGGTGGGTATCTGTGCCACATGTGTCCATGACTTCAGCCCTAATCCAAGGAAAAGCATGGGGAACACAAGCCATGTATGCCTTTTTTAATGTGTGTTTTTTTTTTTTTAAGGATTTCCTATGTTCATCCATACTAAACCTGTTTCTCTTCATGTACCAATTGAAGTACCCGGAAAAAAACTACATGTATTTTGTTTCTTGCAGAGTGAATTTCCAGTGCCAGAACAATTTAAGACAGTTTGGAATGGAGAGAAGTTGGTTACCACAGTCACTGAAATTGCAGGATAGTCGGTCATTTGCTTGCTTTGACATGGGCTGGACACCATGTCCTCCTCAGCCCTCTGTGTTCTCTCTGCTGCTTCTCTTGAGGATTACTCTAGCTGTAGGGTAGAGACCTGATCCTTGCAGCCTTACGCTGATTAATGTCCTACTGTAACACATCTAATTAGTGCCAGAAGTCCACCGAGAGCTGCTTGTGCTAATCTGCTGTCCCACCCCTCCCATGCCAATACAAAGGGTGGGGCTCTGACTGTCTGCTAAACCATTCTATGTAGTGGCTGGATGACCAGTAAACTGTTAATTGGACCAAAGGTTATAAGCACTTTCTTATTGGATTTTGTTAACCCCCCTTCAACACCCAGGGACCTTTACAGTTCCCTCCCACTGAAATATTGGCTATTCCTTTTCAGAATGTCCAGGGTTTACTTTTTATACATAAATATCTTTAGAAATATGCAATGGTTTTCCTTCTCTAAAGTACTTTTTCCTGGCCTATCACTTCTGTATTGATCCACAAACTAATATGCCAATGTGTACTGAATATTTTCAATGTGGTGTTAGCAGGTTCTGTTCCGTCAATAAGGGAAAAGGAGCAGTCCCTGCACAGACCGTGGAATATACACGTTTACAAATCAAGCATTTTATTAAAGATACAAAGTAAAATGTACAATATTGTCTTTCATTTATATTCAACTATAACTGTAGCAGAACATGTTCATGGAACCAAGGACAAACTTTTTTTTTTTTTTTTTTTTTTTTTTTTTTTTTCTGTCTTGTTTTGGATGGAGCAGGTAGGGGTTATAACCCCCTATCTCCCCCCCCCCCCCCCCAAAAAAAAGTGTCCCATTAGGGAGATTTCCCTTCACTACTCTCCCCATAGCCAAGAGGTTAATGGAAAGCCCTCCAATGTGTCACCAGTCAACAGAACTAGTGTTCCCATTGGAATATTCCCCCTCCTATTCTAGTGATAACCAATAATGTTGGATTTACTTTCACTTTTGATAATTGTAGATGGGACAAAGAATGGATGGATGAATCTTCCTATTGGGGGACACAGAGTGCAATAAAAACCTGACCGGTGTTTTTAACTCTCTCTACTCAAAGCTAAACAATGTTGCCTTTTAGTTATACTTTAACAATGTTTGCACATGCAGCAAAATACTTTAAGGGACACTTTTGTGGGGAGAAGAATTGAAAAATAACTGTAATGCAAAATCGCTGTCTGGAGGCATGGTGTACGGAACCCCACCCCCCCAAAGGGAAATCATGTCTAATGGGATACAGACGTGCCTCATTAGAGCCCTGCAGATGCAGCAGCTAAATGTTGATTTAAAACCGATTCACTGAACACATGGACACAAATGGCTGTTCCTACAGAAAACAAAAGGTAGGAATCTGCAACAAGGTTTGTTAATAGCGCTACAATTTACATAAATCGCTGCGAGGGGAATGTGGTTCTCCCCCCTCCCCCCAAAAAGTGGAGTTACTCTTTAAGTGGAATAAAGTCAGTCTCCCATACAGGAACAAAATTCATTTTCTTTGGAGAAGGTAACCAAAAAGATACTTGCAAAGTCTTCTCTGATTTCTGGGACCAAAATATTCAGCTTTGTTGACCCAGTAATCTTCTATAGAAAACTGGGAAATGTGAATTAAAAAAAAACCTCCCCAACAGGGAACCCAGATAGCAATAAAAAAAAACCTGTCAGGTACTACCCATTGCATAGCCTAATCAAAAATTTATATTGTCTGGAATTTGGGTTTTAGGAAAAATTGTTACAGTATCTCACAAAAGTGAGTACATATTTTTGTAAATATTGTTAGATCTTTTCATGTGACATCACTGAAGAAATGACACTTTGCTACAATGTTAAGTAGTGAGTGTACAGCTTGTATAACCGTGTAATTTGCTGTCCCCTTGAAATAACTCAACACACAGCCATTAATGTCTAAATCGCTTGCAAAAAAAGTGAGTACACCCCTAAGTGAAAATATCTGAACTGGGCCCAATTAGCCATTTTCCCTCCCTGGTGTCATGTGATTTGTTAGTGTTACAAGGTCTCAGGTGTGAATGGGGAGCAGGTGTGTTAAATTTGGTGTTATTGCTTTCACTCTCTCATACTGGTCTGTTGTCTTTGGGAAATAGATGTATGAGTGCTGCCAGCATTGCTGTAGAGGTTGAAGGGGGGGGGGGGGGGGGTGTCAGTACTCAAACCATAAGCCACACACTGCATCAAATTAGTCTGCATTGCTGTCATCCCAGAAGGAAGCCTCTTCTAAAGATGAGCAAAGCCCCCAAACAGTTTGCTGAAGACGAGCAGACTAAGGACATGGATTACTGGAACCATGTCCTGTGGTCTGATGAGACCAAGATGAACTTATTTGATTCAGATGGTGTCAAGCGTGTGTGACGGTGAGGAGTACAAAGACAAGTGTGTCTTGCCTACAGTCAAGAATGGTGGTGGGAGTGTCATGGTCTGGGACTGCACAGGAGCTACGGTTCACTGAGGGAACCATGAATGCCAACATGTACTATGACATACTGAAGCAGAACATGATCCCCTCCCTTCGGAGACTGGGCCGCAGGGCAGTATTCCAACATAATGACCCCAAACACACCTCCAAGACAACCACTGCCTTGCTAAAGAAGCTGAGGGTAAAGGTGATGGACTAGCCATGTCTCCAGACCTAAACCCTATTGAGTATCTGTGGGGCAGTCTCAAACGGAAGGTGGAGGAGCACAAGGTCTCTAAAATCCATCAACTCTTTGATGTTATGGAAGAGTGGAAGAGGACTCCAGTAGCAACTGGTGAACTCCATGCCCAAGAGGGTTAAAGTAGTGCTGGAAAATAATGGTGGCCACACAAAACATTGACACTTTGGGCCCAATTTGGACATTTTCACTTAGGGGTGTACTCACTTTTGTGAGATACTGTATATCTTAATTGTACAGGACACAGGCTGTATATTTGACCCTGGGTTAAAGGCCGCAGCCATCATGTGATTGGACACTGGCAAAGATTTTGTACTCATACTTGCCCTGCTCTGTGAGATGTCTGTTTTTTTTTTTTTTGTTTTTTTTTGCTAGTGTTCTCAGGTGATGGACCTCTTCTCCCCTGTGGATTTTTTTTTTTTCTTTCTATGCCTAATCAGTTTCCTTATTTTGGATTCTTCAGTCAGTTTTTCACTGCCTTCTACTGTAACATGAGAAGCAGTGCATATGGATCAATTTAACCTCAGTAATACCTTGGGAATAGTCTGTAATGTTGCTTCAGACATTGGATCCTGCTTGAGCGCTCACCTTGGCACGACGTTCGTTGTGTGCCATTAGCTGCATTATGTTATACAGGTCCAGGGCTATGGTTCCCTGACCCTGAAGGCCTCTCCTGGTAGTGTGCCTGTTGTTGGATCAATACTGTAGCCTTACAGCAAGTATCAGAATTAATATCTCTGTTAATTGCAGTACTTTTTTTTTAATGATCTACTGGATAGTATTTGCTGAGAAGCTGGGACTGTGAGTTTAATTGCTTATTAAGTGCTTTTACCTTTTACCATTTTTAGCGGTAAAAATTCCACAATTCAGCCTCCAAACACTAGGTCAGGTGCACCACATGAGGTTCTGATGTCTCTAGTTAGAGAACTCCTTGGCCCCAAAACACCACCAGAAGTGGTTCACCACCTTGTTGCATTTAGCAACCTAGGATGCGGGACTGCACCTGGCAGAGGCTGAGCCCAAGCAGACTCTGACTCAGTCGGCAGGCAGGGACTTAACACAACATCATGGTCTTGCAGGTGTAGCCCCACGATTGCAGCATCACTGGAATGTCTTCCATCTCAATCCAGTGGCGCAAATGAGAAAGGAGATTCGGAAGATGTAAGTCGTAAGTCACCATATATTGATCTCACAGAACCACCAGAGCATCCACTGTTTCCACCAGATGATCTCTGTACCTGGAGACAAACTTGTCAAATTTGTTGTTGAACTTAGATGCCAGGAGGTCCACATCTAGCATCCCCAAACTGATACCAGTCCTGGGATTGTGAACCAAATAACTAGATTTATTCTGTTTTAAGGTAATATTTAATAGTATTCCACATTTATGTGTATCTTTTGTACCCCTGATGAAGGGGGTGTGTTTGGCCCCTGAAATGCATGGCCTGTCTTCTGTTTTGACTTTTTATCTACTACAGAAGCAGTAAAACACTTCTGTACTCTTAAATGTTTGGTGCTCCTGGTTCAACTACATTTAGACTTGCCAATTGCTCAGGCCTGGGATCATAAATGGCAGACAAGAGTGTAAGGTCAAGTTCTGCCCAAGACAAAATCATATCTCTCTTGCTGTGCCAAGACTTCTAATTTCTCACTGATGGTTGATGTATGACACTGCTGTAGTGTTGGCCGACTGGAGCCTGATCAGATGACCCTCCAGTCAGGATTTCCAGTGTTGTAGGACCAACCAAAGGGCCCAGAGCTCCAGAATGTTGATTGTAAGACAGGATTCCTCCAATGTCCAAGGCTCTTGCTCCAGCAAGCCTGTCAGACTAGCATCCCTTTTGTAAGAATTTTTCAATAGATTGGGAAAAGGATTTCCCCAACTTCAGAACTGGATTCCTGAGCCGCCAGCTCAGAGACATCCTGGTCCTTGGGTTAGGCAAATCAGTTTGTGCAAAAATTGGCCACAGTGACAGGAGTGGAACTGGGCAAGCAGAAATGCCTCAAAAGAGATTACCATCAGCCACAGGTCTCTTATGCTAAGAGTCGGGTGACTTCTGGACTGAAGAGATCAAGTTTGGAGATGCTCTTAGGGAAGAAAAACTCTTGACCTGAGCCGTTTTTGCAATGAACTCAGGTACAACAGCTCCAACGCTGACTTCTGAAGCTTTGTAACCTAACCAAATCTTTTTAGGGTCTTAACTTTCCATGACACAGGGGCTAAAACCTTGAACAATCAGGGTGCAGAAGGCAGGCCAAATAGCAGGGCCATGAACTGGAAGTGCTGGGAACCTACAACAAAGAAAGTGCTGATAAAATGGGGACATGCAAGTATGGATTCTTGTTGTGAAAACGTGTGAAAGACAACTTGGTGAAATGAGGCTATGACAGACCTAGTGGAGTCCATGTGGAATTTTGGGGCCCAAATGAAGACGTTTGGAGCCTTGAGATCCAAGATGGAGCACATGCCCCCTTTTTGGTTTGGGGACTGTGAAGGTTGAAGTAGAACTCATAAAATCTTTCTACCACAGGAACTGGGAAAATTAGCCCCCCTCCTTAAGCTGGGTCCAGGTATGGCTTCCCAAGCCTATTGCTGAAGATATACCAGTCTAGAGAGCTGTGCATAGAAAATGAGCTTGAGCAGCATGCAGGAGAATCTCGATTTTAGAAGAAAAAAAGTCTTGAACAATGGCTAGAAAAAAAGCACTTACATTTTCTCAATAGAGAAAAGATGACCATTCTCCTAGGATACTGGCATAAAACTGAAGCATGCTGGGAATAGGAGCAGTTAGATCAGGCTGGTTATTTTCTTTTTGTTTGTGTCCGCATCCTCCAGGCATCATTATAATGGAAAATTTCTATCAAATACTTACTGGTAGATCTAAACGTTGGAAAAGCAGTCTCCTGATTGTCATGAAACTTCGGGTAGTTTTGATTCCTATGTTGGGTTCAAACCCCAGTCAGGAAAAAAGGTTAGAAATGGCTTTTTACATCCCAGAGAGCTGATTTCGGAGATCCTCTTGGCCGATGTTATAGCCAACAGGAAAGCAACTTTTAAAGAAAGTTCCTTGACCACTTCAGCCCCGGAAGAATTTGCCCCCTTCCTGACCAGAACACTTTTTGCGATTTGGCACTGTGTCGCTTTAACTGACAATTGCGTGGTCGTGCGACTTGGCTCCCAAACAATATTGACGTCTTTTTTTTTCCCACAAATAGAGCTTTCTTTTGGTGGTATTTGATCACCTCTGCGGTTTTATTTTTTGCGCTATAAACAAAAAAATAGCAACAATTTTGAAAAAAAAAACACATTTTTTACTTTTTGCTACAATAAATATCCCCCAATTATATATAAAAAAAACATTCTTTTTCCTCAGTTTAGGCCGATACGTATTCTTCAACATATTTTTGGTAAAAAAAAAAAAAAAGTCGCAATAAGCGTTTATTGATTGGTTTGTGCAAAAGTTATAGCGTCTGCAAAATAGGGGATAGTTTTATGGCATTTTTATTAATATTTTTTTTTTCTACTAGTAATGGCGATTAGGGATTTTTATCGTGACTGCGACATTATTGCGAACACATCGGACAATTTTGACACATTTTTGGGACCATTGGCATTAATACAGCGATCAATGCTATAAAATTGAATTGATTACTATAAAAATGTCACTGGCAGTGAAGGGGTTAACCACTAGGGGGAGGGGTTAAGTGTGTCCTGGGCAGTGATTGTAACTGTGGGGGGGTGGGCTAGCAGTGACATGACTTACGGCATTTAATAACGTGGAGATGGCCCTACTTGGAGACCCCAGATGTTTTGGAACTATATTTCCCATAATGCTCAACTACATTGCAAAGTGCATGAGCATCACGGGAAATGTAGTTCCAAAACATCTGGGGTGCCAAGGTTCGCCATCACTGGCCTAGGGCCTCCAGCCTTCCCCTCTCAAGATGTAGATGGGCCAGGTGTGAATTGCCCCTTGTGATAGGAGATCTCGTCGGGAGGGCAGAGGAACTGGGTCCAGGAAGCTGAGTTGCATCAGCAGGGGAAACCATGGCCTGTTTGGCCAGTATGGGACTATTGCTGCAACCTCTGCTTCTTCCATCCTGAGTCTCGACAGAAACCGGAGAATGACATTAACCGGGGGAAAGGTATAGACCCTGTGGAATCACTAATGGTCTGTCAGAGCATCTACCCCGAAAGCCATGTACTATTTCTCTAGTCTGAAGTTGCACGGGGAGGCGAACAAGTCTACTTCCGGAATGAAGCCCAGGGACAGGACCCACTTGAAGACTTCGGGGTGGAGAGTCCACTCGTCATCTAGAGAAACTCTCAACAGAAAATCTGCCTGAACATTCTGGACATCAGGGAGATAGACAGCTGTCAGGTTGGCCAGGTTTCTGCTGGGCCCAGGACATGATGTGCTCTACTTCCTTCAACAGGGAGAGACTGCGAGTACCCCCCTGTCTCTTGATGTATGAGACTGCCGACGTGTTGTTCAGTCTTAGGCGGACTGAGGCTCCTGTTAAGTGGTGAAAGGCCTGTAGAGCGCTGCCTGGAGTTCCAGAACATTGGAGACTATCCTGTGGGAAGGTAAGCTCCATATGCCTTGGGCTACCTCTGTCAAGCAGAGAGCGCCCCAGCCCCTGTTGCTGGCATCTGTTGTGTTGGTGATCCAAGACACAGGTGCAATGGAGTGACAGTTGAGGAGGTTCCTCTGTTGTAACCACCAAGGAAGGCTCACCCGCATGGATAAGGTTATTCGGATAGAGTGATCCCGAAGCCCTGGGTTCCATTGCTGGAGGAAGCCCTTCTGGAAGGGCAGCATTTTTCACTGAGCCCACTTTACCATGGGGGTTGTTGCTACCACGGTGCTGATGATTTTTAGGCATTGTGAGGCTCGGAGAGGAGAGAAGGACATTGCAAGCTGAACTCTGTCCCGGATCACTGGGATTTTTTCCAGGGGTAAGGAGATGGTGCTCTTGATAGTGTTTAATTGTGCCCCGAGGAATACCAGGGACCACGTAGGATCGAGGTGCCTCTTTTCCAGGTTCAGTAGCCAACCGAACTCGGGTAGAGTGGAGATGACTTTGGATCTGTGGAATAGCAACTGCTCCTTGTCCCGAGATAACAGTAGATCGTCCAGATAATGATACAGATGGATATATCTGGTCCTGATCAGTGCCACGACAGCCAACAAGAGTTTTGAAAACACACAAGGCAATGTCGTAAGTCCGAAGGGGAGACAGGTGAACTGCAGATGGATTTGATCAACAGCAAAGGAAAGGTATTTCTGGAACTCTGATGCTATCGGGACATGGAAGTAAGCGTCCTTTAGGTCTATAGACACGAGCCAATCGTCTGGCTGGATTTCTTGACGGATCGTGAGCAGTGTCTCCATCTTGAACTTCTTCTTGATAAAAAAAAAAAATTCAAGTGGGTTAGGTCTATAACTGGCCTCCAGGAAACGTTTTTCTTCAACACCATGAAGAGGGGCGAGTAGACCCCTCAAAACCTTTCGTCGGCTGGAACTGGTATTGCAGCGCCCTGAGCCACAAGAGAATCTGCATAGGACAGGAGAATTTGCTTTTTCTCTTTCGAGAGAGGCAAGGATGTGGGTATGAAATCGGAGAATGGGTGGGTTGCTGAACGTCCAGGCCTGGTCTGATGAGACTGTCTTGAAGACCCAATAATCTTTGATCAAGGCTGCCCAGACACGTTGAAAACGAAGTAAGCGAGCCCAGACTCGCTCTGTCTGGGCAGGCGCAATATCAAAAAGACTTAGGGGCTTCTCGTCCACCAGAAGATGCCCCTTTTGAAAACTTCTGGCCTGAAGGCTGGTTTTTCTTCCAGGTCTTCTGGAATTCGCAGCCAGGCCTATAGCGGCGAGCATCCCTTGCTCGATCTGAACCTTGTCCTCTTCTGGTTTAGCAGACGGCGATCCTGGGGAAGGAATCTCTACTTGCCCCCTGTGGCACGGGTGATGTCACTGTCAAATTCCCAAAGAGGGACGAACTCTCAAAGGGAATCCTACACCATGCCTGCTTGGAGGCAGGGTCAGCTACCCACGGGTGTAGCCACAAGGCACGCTTAGCCGTGACAGATGATAGCATGATCTGAGCCACCAGGCGAATTATGTGCAGGGAAGCCACCCCCAGAAAAGCCGCCACCAACCTTAGTTCATAATTAGGTGAGCTCCTGGCCATTTTCTCCTAGATGCTCCTCAGAGAAGCATCTACGTCGTCCGTCCAGACTTCCATCGCTTTAGAAAGAGCTGCGAGAGCTAGAGCTGCTTTGCAGGTCATACCCGCTGTAATGTAGATCTCCTTGAGGTCTGTATCAATTTTCCTCTCCAGGCCATCCCTAAAGGATACAGTATCCTCCAGTGGGACTGTGACGTGGCTCACCAATCTCATTAGGGCTGCGTCAATGAGAGGAGCCGACTCCAGATGTTTCACATCCTCGCTTTTAAATGGGTACATTTTTGATACCGATGAATGGGGTGGTGGTGGTGTTGTTGAAAGGAAGAATTCCGTTAACGAAGATAATTATTTTGCCGAGTTCACCCAAAAAGAGGACATTAGGGCGTTCTTTTTTGAGGCGTTTACAATATTTCCTCTGTTTGGAGGGTGCCTTCACGGGCTCTTCCCATCTCAAAGCTTCTTTGACCAGCTGTGGTACTAAGGCAAATTCAAAACTTGCACCAGGGTCATCTACCTTCGCCTCACTGTCTGAGGCGTCAGTTGAGGAATGGCTTGGCTGTGAAGGGCCTGGAGCCTCGAGATCATGAGGGCGGCACAGTGGTGTAGTGGTTAGCACTCTCGCCTAGCAGTAAAAAGGGTCGCTGGTTTGAATCCCAACCACGACACTACCGGCCTGGAGTTTGCATGTTCTCCCTGTGCCTGCATGGGTTTCCTCCAGGTACTCCGGTTTCCTCCCACACTCCAAAGATATGCTGGTAGGTTAATTGGCTTCTGTCCAAAATTGGCCCTAGTAAATGAATGTGAGTTGGGAACCTTGGATTGTGGGCTCCTTGAGGGTCGGGACCAATGTGAGTGTGCAATGTATGTGTGGAGGACTACGTAAATTGACAGCGCTATATGGGTACCTTAAATTAAAAAAAATAGGGATAATTTTAGACACGCACGCACACTCACTCAGGAAGGACTGGTGTCTTTATTCAACCTTACTAACTATGTAACTATCATCCCCAATAGGGACTTACATGGTGTCGTCAGCAGGGTTGTGGGTACGATCAGAATCCACTTTACTTACGGACCACCTTTCTTTTTTTTTTGGAAATTCTTTATTTAACAAGGTAGAACATGCGGAAATACAGAAAACCCAACAGGGTACAATACAATGAGAATACAAGCTGTACATCTCTATATCTATTTTTTACACAATCATGAGAGCACTTTACGTGAAGTCTCCTAGTGGAATAGAGACAGGATGTATGTCTAATGAGTAAGAGTCCTCCGCACCCCGCATGACCCCTTTCATTTTCCCGGCATGTGCCGTATTTTAAGGGAGTAGTTGAGGGAATGGAGTCGGTTCTCACCGACCCCTAAATGTCGACATCCGATTTACTAACATCAGATAGGACCAGAACAGAAGCAAAAGGTATTGAAAAGAGAGAGAGTGGGGGGGGGGGGGGGGAGAGGAGGGTTGGAGAAGAAATGGGGGAATAGGTGGGGTGAAGGAGAGGGGAGAAAAAAAAAACAAGGAGGGAGGAAAGGGGTGAATACCCCTGTCCAGTCACAGCCAATCCACCCGGGGGGTTTTCCATCTGGTGAGGATAATGAACTAATGTAGTGGGACAGTTGGATCTTCTGCCAGGAGAATCCATGCTATGCTGGGTCGTCCATGATTTGTTGTCTATTTTTCCATTGTCCGTCAATAAGAAAATGTCTAGCCTGTGATCTCTGTTCGTTTCAGATCTTGGAATCTGGGATCCCTAAGTCCCGGGGTGAAAGCCGGGTTGCCCACTACTGGGGTGAGTGGGGAAGGGAGTGGCGCGAGAGACAGGTCTCGGAAAACTTTCCAAGCAGTCCGGATTGTAACCCCTACCATGGGGTGGGATAATACCCGTTTTGGTAAAGGTTGCTAGCACCAGGGCAGTTGGTCCAAATGGACCCTCGCCAAGGAGTTTTCTATCTGACCCATTGTTTCAAGGTTTCGTGTCTACTTTCAAGAAAACGATAGGGATCTGTATTGGAAGTGCTTGAAAATGATATAGGAGTCTGGGCATAATATTCATTTTCGCTATGCTACAGCGTCCGAACCAGGTAAAAGAGGCCATGCTGCCATTCCTTTAGATCTTTATTTATCGCTGTCAGGAGAGCAGGGAAATTGAGAGGAAAAATATCTTGTCTTACCGGGTAACAGGATTCCCAAGTATTTAATATGGGAAGTGGCCCATTTAAAAGGGAAATCCAATCCGAGTAGTGTATTTAGGATGGCAAGTTGACAGCAAGCGCTTCTGATTTCTGGTAGCTTATGCGATATTGTGATAATTCCTCATATGTCTTTAGTTCCTTGAGCAGGTTTGGGATGGACACTAGGGGTTTTGTCAAAAAGAAGAGGAGACCATCAGCAAAAGCTGCTACTTTTGGGGACAGGGTTGCATCCAGGCCAAGGCCTTCGATATCTGGGTTGTTTCTGGGTTGAGCGCAAAAAAGGTTCGAGGGTGAGAATAAAAATTTGTGGTGACAGAGGACACCCCTGTCTCGTCCCATTCGTTATGTTAAATGGTGACAAGAGATAACCATTGACCTGGGCCGATGGGCAGGAATAGATGGCATAAATCCAGCTTATCATTCGTTCTTTCAATCCTACGCATCTTAGGGTTTCAAATAGAAAAGGCCAGCTCACCCTATCAAATGCCTTTTCAACGATGGACCACTGCTTCCACTTGTTGGTCTCCACTCTCTCTTTCTCTTGCGGCTTTAGAAAAGTATCATTCACAGAGCAACTTGCCTTCGGGGACCTGGGCCCCGCATCCCCAGCAAGCTTTACTCTCAGAGCGGCTGGAGTGGCGGTGAGAGTGACGCCCAGAGGTGGTTTCAGACTCCTCTCTGTGGTGCCTGGATCTGGAGGGTGATCTATGACGTCTGGAGCTTGAAGAGGAGTGACGATATTGAGACCTAGGATGGTCTTTGTCTTCGCGTGTCGTGCTTTGGTGTTCAGACCAAAAGGGCTGAGTGGAAAAGAAAGGGTTAAGAGCTCCTGAATGATTGAACCCGCTCGACCCACCGCATGACCAGGGCATTTACAAGGCCTCCCGCTAATAGCTGGGATGTTTGGCCAGGCTAGTAAGATCTTCATGGCATCACATAATATCACCCATGTCCACCTGCTAATAGCTAGGATTGTTAGACTTTCAGAGAGGATCACCGTTAACCACCACAGTATCACCGTGTAATCCGCCAGGCCTGGATTACGAAAAACTTCATAAAAGGTAAGACTTTATCTTGGTCCTAGGAGGAGGACAAAAAAGGAACACGGCCCCTGGCCTGGAACAAAGATTTATGGGAGAAGGGTCCTTTGAGGTATGAGGGGGCAGGATTAACCCACACCTAGGCTGTCATGGAGTCTGTCAGGAAAACCAAATTTTCTTTGAACTCTGTGTCCCTTAATGAATGAAAAAGAAAAAAAGGTTTTGGCTAAGATACACTTTAACACCTTGGCTTAAAGCAATATTAACCATTTCAGCTCGAGAAGGGTAACATACAAAAAGGTATAGAGGCACTTAAGAAAAAGAAAAATATCGCTATCCGCCAAGCGGACAAAAGTGGGGGCTATAGTGGTCTTAAACAGAGATGACTACATGAAAGAACTCAATAGGCTGGTAAGTGATACTGTGACATATAAGAAAATTAAAGGTGATACCACAAAAAAACTAAAAATTTTAGTGAAGAATAGTGTACGCAAAGCCAAAAAGGTAGGAATCCTTAACAAGAAAGAAGCCAGATATTTAGTCCCCGATGCACCCAGACGCCCTATAATATATCAATTGCCCAAAATACATAAAATTCTCAATGCCCACCCGGCAGACCTATTATCAGCGGTATAGACTCTATTTTTTCGAGATTAGGTGAATACGTTGATTATTTCTTGCAGCCCATTGTTCAATCATACCCCTCATATTTGCGAGATAGTAAACATCTTATGAACTTGCTTAAGGATATTCTGGTTCAGGATGACACAATCATTGTTATGATTGATGTCGAATCGCTCTATACCAACCTGGTTCAGAAAGATGTTTTGAGAACAACAAGGAGGGCCCTTGATTCTAAGTCCAGCCTTAAGGTTGAACAGAAAGAGTTTTTGATTGAGATCTTGGAGCTGGCTATGTCTAATAACTATTTCTGGCATGAGGGGTCTTGTTACAGGCAGATCAAGGGAGTGGCGATGGGAGCCAAGTATGCTCCCAGTGTGGCCAATATACTCCTGAGTCTTTGGGAAGACCACAGCATATTTGAAATCCACATACCCGAGATCTATCTGTACAAAAAGGTACATAGATGACATTGTGATTCTGTGGAACGGTACAGTGGAGGCATTGGAAACGTTCCTTAGTGCCATTGACTACAATTGCTATGGACTAAGTTTCACAGGCAATTGGAGCACAAGTGAGATCAGTTTCCTTGACTTAACTCTATATAAGAACAATGGTAAAATTCAGACAGACTCATTTCAAGAGCACCGATAGAAATAGTTATATACCCACGGCCAGCTGCCATCACCCTAACTGGCTCAAAGGGATACCTAAGGGACAACTACTAAGGATTAGACGTAATTGTGATTCTATGTCAGATTACATGTCTCAATCTAATCTATTGGTTGACAGATTCAAAGAAAAAGGGTACCGGGAAAAAGATCTCAGGACCACCCAATTACTTATTTCACGGATGGATAGGGATCAACTTTTGAAAGATAATATCAAAGAGAAATGTGAACTGGACTATGTTCCTTTTCTGACTAGTTTCAATAGGGACTAAAAATCTTTTCAAAACACTGGCCAGTTTTGCTAGGAGACAGGACTTTGTCTAGCTTCCTACCAGAACGTCCTAGGTTCATCTATCGGCGTGCACCAAATTTACAAAATAAACTAGCCCCGAATGTATTAAACTCCTCCAGGAGAGTTCCCACTTTCTTGGATCTTAAAGGGTTCTTTTATTCTAGGAAGTGTAAAGCCTGCAAATTAACTAGGAACAATATGAGAAAAGTAGAACACTTCACATCCTTCAGCACGGGCAAAGACTACAAAATAGACAAATTCATCACCTGTAAATCTACCTATGTCACGTACCTCATTATTTGCCCGTGCGGGTTACAGTATGTCGGACGTACCAAGAGAAACCTCTGCACACGTATCAATGAACACCTCACAAATATTAAAAACGATTTTCCCAAACACAGTCTTTCTAACCATTTTAGGATCCACCATCGGCAGGATCCTAGCTTGGCTAGATTTTTTGGGATTGACAAGCTGGATGCTGATTGGAGGGGAGGAAATATTGTTCAGACAATATCAAAAAACGAAACAGAATGAATTTATCGATTGAATACACTTACTCCAGCAGGTATCAATGTCAACATCGATCTGAATTGTTATCTGTCCAATTATTGATTTATATCTATACAGATTGTGAAGGAGAAATCCATTCCGGTCCCATCCCTTTTATTCCCTTTTTATTTCCTCCAAATTTAGGTATGAATTTAAAATTTAAATTTAGATTTTGAATCTATTTATTTAATTATATTTTATTTTATGTACCCCGATTTATTCATAAAATTACACTTTATTCAGTTGCGTAATCTGGCATCTATCCACAAGATGGCAGTTTAGATGTCGTAGTAATTTTATAACCGTATTCTGCTTGCTGGCCACAAGATGGCAGTGTTTCCTTTAATTTATTTTTAAAATTTTGGTCAATCCCTCTGCAAGGCGGGATGTCACCGGATTGGATGCCTTTTGATTGATGTGTGTATTTAAGGAGGTGGTGTGCCCGTTCGTACGATCCCCGATGATGTCAGAACGCACTGACGAAACCGGTCGGATGTACCGAACGTGACACGCCACTTCCATTCGTAACGCAGTTTGTTTGTCCACACGAACCCACACGTGGGTGATGCGCTTTTTAGCTTGTTTTTAGCCTGTCCAGTAAATTTTTGGCATACTTCACGATGGAAGTTTTTCATTAATCTTCTCCCCATTCATGGCACTAATGGTCTTTAATGACCAATCTCTATTCGGGAGTTCGTTTGTATGCATCCAAGCAGCTACAGTGTTACTTGAGTTACCTGAGTTCCAGCACCTGAACAAAGCCGTGATCGTGTGAAGCTTCTTTGGCTGTTCTTGAAGCGTTCTTTGACTCCCGTCATGGGAGTCACCATAATCTGGTGAGTAGGCTGTGTGGCCAGTGATGGTGGTGGATTACTGTTGTCTCATGCCTTGTTGAACCCCAGGAGGATTTATCCAGGAGTCTGATTTCAACACTATTTGAACACATACATTTTTTTAATATAATTTTTGAATTTATTTTGAATTTGAACTGTTGCTTTCACTTGTCTTTGTTTTGTCAATTTTTGATGTTTGATTATCTGCCGATTTCACTTAGTTGATAGTTATTTATGAGTATCACTATTGACATTATTTATACACTACATTTTATTTTGTTTACATTAGAGTGTGTTATCTGCACTTGCACTTTACAGGGAGCGCAGTTTGTAATTCATTCGTTAATTATGGTCTTTTCTCTTTTCAATTATCGTTATAACGTGCTGCTCCTTGATCAATTTTATATTAGTCTAACCAGCTTCCATTTGCATGGGTTGGTAGTTCCTACCATTTATTACTTACCCCCTTCATGACTAGGCCATTTTTTGCTATTTAGCACTACGCGACTAACTGGTAATTGCACAGTCATGCAGCACTGTACCCGAACTAAATTTATATAATTTTTTTTTTAGAGCTTTCTTTTGGTGGTATTTTATCACCACTTTTTTTTTTTCATATCACAAAAAATAAAAAAAAGACCCAAAATTTAGAAAAAAAAAAATATATTTTTACTTTCTGCTATAAACCCTATGCAATTAAAAAAAAGTCTTCATAAATTTTGGCTAAAATATATTCTGCTACATGTCTTTGGTAAAAAAAAAAAAAATCCCAATAAGTGTATATTGATTGGTTTGCATGACAGTTATCAGGGGTCTAAAAACTATGGTAGATATATTTGGAATTTTTATTTATTTTTGTTATACTACTAATGGTGGTGAGACAAAAGCTCCGACATTGGGAGCTCATGTCGCATGACGTGTGAAAATCAATGTTTCCCTATGGGAGCCATCTTAACTGGTCCGACACAAGTCGGTTCAACTTTGAAAATGCTCCCTGCACTACTTTGGTCCAACTTTGATCCTACTTTAGCCCATTGAATATCATTAAAGTCGGATCGCAGTCTTGCCTGATCCGACTTTGGCATGCGACTTGCGCTCTGATGATCTTGAGGGGGAACTCCACGCCAAATTTTAAATAAAAACCTGGCATGGGTTTCCCCTCCAAGAGCATACCAGGCCCTTCGGTCCAATATGGATTTTAAGGGAAACCCCCTACGCCGAAAAAACGGCGTGGGGGTCCCTCCCCCCAAAATCCGTACCACACCCTTATCCGAGCACACAGCCTGGCCGGTCAGGAAAGGGGGTGGGGACGAGCAAGCAACCCCCCTCCCCTCCTGAACCATACCAGGCCGCATATGATCACCGTGATGGCCAATGTGGGTTGCAGGATTTTGAGTGCCAGTGTCCTGCAATAATAGGGGAGCAGTTTTAAAATGCCAATGACCACCAGTGATTTTGAAATAGCTTTTTTGATGGGGAGGTTAAAGTGTTTTGGGTTTATCCATGACATCTAGCAATGGCATACAATGCAACTCCAACCTTTCAAATTTCTTCCATTAATACTAGAAGACTGGACTTCAGTGGGCAACTTTTAAAGGCTAAGTGCACCTTAAGTTATATATTTTTAAAGAGGTGTAAAGGACACATCCAAACATCTAAAGCTCAAATTACACACATAAGACAGATAGAAAGACGTAGCTGTAGAATGTTTTTAATTTCTGGAAAACCCAGAAGGCTTTGCAACTCCAGTGTAAATAGTGCTCCTTGTATAAAATGTTTATTGTACAATTAAGATTTTATATACACACACACACACAAGCTATAAAAACGGTTTAAAAACCCTTTCTAGGCTGCCTAAAAAATACAAGTATCTTTAGGTGGCAGTCTTCACTTATGCCAGAATTCTTTTTGAGATTTTTTTTTTTTTTTTTTTATTGTGTCTTGGCAGCATTAGCTATTGTATTTAGGTGAAATCAGAGGAGTAAAAGGCAGTTTTATCACAAAATAGGCATTCTACCCTGAATCCAAACTCCAATCAGAACTTTGGTCACAGACAGCATTTTTATTCTTCTGTGCCCCCTTCTTTGTAGCTTATGGGGTTGGAGGCATCGGAAATCTCTCAATTGATGACCAACAGCAACAAAAACATTTTCTGGTAGAGTGGGAAAAGTTTATGCATCAGGTCCCCCGCTATGCGGCGCCCTCTGGCGGCTCTTAAAGGGAACCCCATACGGGGTGTCGCACAGGAATGCCATTCTGCCCCCGTAAAAAGACCTGAGCCGGTCGGGAACCAGTTACCATAAGGTCGGCCATACATGGAGCAATTTTTTTTTTCCTGCAATTACAGGTTGCAGGAAAGAAATTCACTCAATTCCTCCATCAACACACAGACCATTCCGAGCCTTTGTCTTCTTGCAGCGGGTAGCCGTCCTTGCCGGGAGAAGACAATGATAATTACTAGCGGCTACAGCAGTCGTTAGCAATAATTGCAGGTAAAACCCAGCAGGCTGGTTGTACCCAAGTTGATCAATCGACCGATCAACTTGGTACATTCAGCCTGCCTATACACCGTTCCTGCTTAACTGTCCGAGATTCGAACAGTGTATGGCCTGCCTTAATGTATTAATATGAGTGAAAAAAAAATAAATAAAAATCACTCTGAAATGTGAACATTCTCTACTCCTTTAGTAAAATCAATCCCAATGAATTCTATTCCATATAGCTGCGATATGTTGCTAGTAGAAGGAAAAACCTAGAATTTTTTTTTTTTAATACAGATATCTGTTGTGTGTTGCTATAAAAAAAGATCCCTGCAATATCAGACAAGGAGCAATAAAGTGAAATTCACATGTACACAAAGTGAAGACATCCATGTTGAGGGCCACAGTAACATTCTTAAGAATACATTTGATTTACTGGCACTCCAATGATCGTGTATAAACAATGCAGTAAATGCATGCTTCAACTTTGTAATGAGTTTGTGCATTATTGCTGCTAGTCCAAATGGTTAAGAGGTTCAAGTAGAGCTGCACGATTCTGGCAAAAATGAGAATCATGCTTTTTTTTTTGCTTAGAATAAAGATCACGATTCTCGCGTTCATTCCTTTGATCTAAAAGAAGTAAAGGATACTTTGTCAATAGCCATCTCCGAGGGCTGACTTTGCAGGATTTTTTTTTCTTTTTTTTACAGCTCTGAGTGAGCAGAGAACGTCTCTGCACTTACATGAATAAATCGTGTAAATGCTGCATAGAGATGGTGAGGGGGGTTGAATCGAGATCCCAATTTTTTTTAACTATTAATCGTGCAGCTCTAGGTTCAAGCTGTAATGCATGTTATTCTAGTGCAAATTGTCAGGAATGCCTGTTTTTAAAGAATAGAGCTACAGCAAATAAAAAACAAAAATGAAACGAAACGAAAAAAAATACAAAAAAACACAAACACACACACATACACGTATTAGTGAAGGAAGGGCACAATTTTCTCATTGAACCATTCCTCAGAAAACTGGAGGTGGTCACCATCTGCAGCCAAGAACACTAGCTTTCCAGCTTTATCCATCTCTCGCAAACCCAAGCGATCCTACAAATATATAATACAAGATATTTTTTGTCATTGTACACATACAACAAAATTTATCAGGCTACTCTTTACAGCAAAAAAAAACACTTCTCAACCAAACCACACATGTCCACATATCTGTTTTAATAGAACAAAAAATAAAAAAGGTTATTTAAAAAAAAAATTTAATTCCACATAAAAATTGTTAAAACACTGTACCAGGTGGGGTTATGGACAATACAAAAGAAAGTACAATTTAAGCGATTAGTGTGCGTTTTAGTTGTTCTATATCTTTTCCCTGATAAACAATATTAACAACAAGTTATATTAATAATTACAAATAAATAAACCCTAGGCTACCAGACATGGTGGGAGAACACAACAATAATGATAATTTACATAGACGTCATATTGTAAGAGAGCAGTGGGTACAGCAAGCTTTGTTGAAGGTTTTAAAATACCATTCAGCTCCTTGTCAATTGCAGATCTTACTGGGAGTGCTGTTACTTTAAAACAAGCTACTACCAGGACTCTGCACTACTTGAGGCTTGTTGAAAGCTTGTTGAAGCCTACTAGCAGCTTGCTCAACCCTTTGGCTGCTAGGTCAATTTTTTTTTTTTTTTTTTTTGCAAACGCATACCAAAATTGTACATTTTCTACATGAAAACACACTTAAAACATTGTTTGAAAGCAAAGACCCTGTAGAATAAATAGGTGGTAGTTTCATTTTCTTATGTCACGTATTTGCGCTACTGTTTATTAAAATGGAATGGGATTTCTTTTTTGTACTCACCATTAAAATCCCTTTATCTGTAATCATTGAATGACACTGCCCATTACTTTAAAATTTTGACCACAGGGTTATAGCACCACCTCATGGAGAATACTAGGCACAAAAATAAAAGCACTATCTAGGGATGGCACAGGTGGTGGCCGAACCCCCCCCCCCCCCCCCCCATCTGCTCTGTTAGTTACAAAGCAGTAGAGACAGCAAAACAAGGCAAGAACATAACTAGAGGGAAGGGAGCTTTGTCTTTAATCAGTGCTGAACCGACGTACTATATATATTATATATATATATATATATATATATATATATATATATATATATATTTCTACTCAAGAAGTGGTGTTGATATTAGGATCCTGGCTGCAGCTGCTGAAGCCCATGTGAACAAGGCCTGACAGTTTTGTTTGACTGTACAATCTTCCTTGGAGCCACCAAACAGCAGGGCTGCTAATACATAATTTTTGTAGTTCTAACAAAGATTATACTGACATTGAACAATCAGAGTGTAATGTGTATGTGCAGTTTCTCAAAACACTTGTAATTCTGTTCTCCAACTTTGTAATTTTGTAAATGCTTTGTTTGAAGCTTGTAAAACAGCATTACACAGCACCGAACATTGCATAACAAAAAGTTGCCTATTACAAATAATTTGGATAATTAAAATAACTGGCCTTAGGCAATATTGGGAATCTTTCCAAGGCTCACAGTGCAAAGAAAACAATTAGTAGGAGTTCAACCTAATTCTTAGCTGGAAAGAAAGAATCAAATTCCCAGCAGTATTAAAATGTATTAGCAGTATTGCTAAATAAATAAAAAATTGCCACTGCACTGAAAGCAGAGGAAACCTCATATTTCTTCAACACCATCTAATTTTCGAGGTCACACATGTTTGAGTGTATCTAACACAAGAGCACGTTGCTTTGTAGATTGCAAAGTTTTCTCTTTCACTGATGGGCACTGATAAGGCGGCACTGACGGGCACTGATACGGCGGCACCGATGAGGTGGTACCAATGAGCGGGCACTGATATGCGGCACTGATGGGTGGCACTCATACGTGGCACTGATGGGCACTCATACGCGGCACTGATAGGCATCCTTGGTGGCAGTGGTAGGCATTGGAGTGGGCACTGATTGGCAGCTGCCTGGGCACTGATTGGCAGCTGCCTGGGCACATAGTGGTATTTCCCTGGGGGTCTAGGGGCATACCTGGTGGTCCAGTGTGGATGGCTTCCCTGGTGGTCCTGGGCGGCTTCCCTGGTGGTCCTGGGCTGATAAACAATCAGCACAAACCCCCCCTGTCAGGAAAGCAGCCCATCGGCTCTCCTCTACTCGCGTCTGTCAGACGCGAGTGAGGAAAAGCTGATTACCGGCTCTTCCCACTTACATCGTGATCAGCCGTGATTGGACACGGCTGATCACGTGGTAAAGAGTCTCCGTCAGAGACTCTTTACCTAGATCGGTGTTGCAGGGTGTCAGACTGACAACCCGCAACAACGATCGCCGTGATGCGCGCCCGCCGTCATTTTGTAATAGGGCGGGTGGCAAGTGGTTAAGTATTGCCTTGGGGAGATGCAGACTTGAATACTGCAATCACTGAGCAGTAAAATGATATCACCTGTGATGTATTTCAGTTTTCTTGCAAACCTGGCCTGTTAGGGAGTCCTGAGGACAGGAGCTAAGAACCACTAATGTAGTGGATCCAGCAGAAGCCATGATGTACAAGCAAATTCTGATGACCTCCTTTAAAAAAGGGGCTCACCATTTGCAGGACATTTTACTTGATTCAGCTTCAAAACGTATGGGCTTGTGATAGACACACTCATTGCAGCACATCACAACAAATTAACGCACTAAACTGCATTGTGGTGACTCTGTTAGGAAAAACATTGCAGGTGCATTTTCTAATTTAAAATAAAATAATAGAATAATAGTGCAACATACTTTAACACACCACACCTGATGTGCACAACTGTGGACAAGCCCAAAATTTTTAAAAACAAACAAAAAAAAAAAAAGGGTTCCTCTTCATAAAAAAAAATCACAGGTTTGTGCTATTGTTACCTCAGTATACAAGGAGCTTTCTTGCAATGTGATGGTCTCATTGTCTTGCCCAGGCTTGTAGAATCCAAACCACTAGATAAATTATAAAAAAATAAATAAATAAATAAAATCAAAAGAAAAATGGTTAGCAATATGAATGGCTGTTTTTAACCTAATCACTGAAAACGGCAATAACGAATACATTAGCTAGGAAGATATTTCTAACCTCCGAGTCAGAAGGCTCCACCATGGAATCTTTGAGGAATTTCACCATGACAAACTTATTCAGAGCTTGAAGATTTCGCTTGTAACTTTCATTTATACCCTAAAACAAACACGTTAAGCTGATAAGGCAACAATAGTCATCAGTTAGAAAAGTAGAAGTAACCTAAATAAAAAAGTTTATTAATTAAAAAAAATGGGAAAAAGTTAAAACCTCCAAGTTATTTCAATGTTTTCTGTGCCTTCTCATACCAGTAACACCAATTTCTTCATTTTTTGTTTTGGTATTACATGTATAAAAGTGAGAGGAAAACACCTATTCACAGACATCAACTTTCAAGAAAATAGATCAGAGGCACAAATGACGTGTTCTCTCTTTTAATGGCAGTTTCATATAACAAAACAAAAAAATCTGACCAACACTCATTTTAAGTGCATTTTCTAAAGGTGTACCAATCTCTTCCTGATCAGCAAGTACCTATTTAACTCCTAAGAGAGTAAAATCACTTTTAAAGTATATCTAAAGCCAAAGTAGGATTTTTTTGTACTCGCCGTAATATTTTTCTTGCAGTCCATTGAGAGATAGAGGAAGTCTCTCACTTTTGGGTATACTTCTGCCCATGGGAGGATTGAACAATGGTAAGCAATAAAAAAACTTTAGGCCAGCCAAGGCTAACCCTTCTTACTGCCAGAATGCCTCAGTTTTATAGCAAAGCAGCACTAATAGCATGATTACAGATGGGCGAGATCCATGTCCCTAAGTAGAGTCTAAGAAAAGTATTCAACGGTACAAAAAACGGAAAATTGTATAATCACCTTTCCGTAACTTTCCTTTCCTGTCGCATCTTCATGGCAGCATACAATCACCCACCCTTCTGAGGCGACATATGTGTATGTGTATATGTAATTATATATATATATATATATATAGTGGCTTGCGAAAGTATTCGGCCCCCTTGAACTTTTCAACCTTTTGCCACATTTCAGGCTTCAAACATAAAGATATAAAATTTTTATTTTTTGTGAAGAATCACCAACAAGTGGGACACAATTGTGAAGTGGAACGAAATCTTTTGGATTTTTGAAACTTTTTTAACTAATAAAAAAATGAAAAGTGGGGCGTGCAAAATTATTCGGCCCCCTTGCGTTAATACTTTGTAGAGCCACCTTTTGCTGCGATTACAGCTGCAAGTCGCTTGGGGTATGTCTCTATCAGTTTTGCACATCGAGAGACTGAAATTCTTGCCCATTCTTCCTTGCAAAACAGCTCGAGCTCAGTGAGGTTGGATGGAGAGCGTTTGTGAACAGCAGTTTTCAGCTCTTTCCACAGATTCTCGATTGGATTCAGGTCTGGACTTTGACTTGGCCATTCTAACACCTGGATACGTTTATTTGTGAACCATTTCTTTGTAGATTTTGCTGTATGTTTGGGATCATTGTCTTGTTGGAAGATAAATCTCCATCCCAGTTTCAGGTCTTTTGCAGACTCTAACAGGTTTTCATCCGGAATGGTCCTGTATTTGGCTGCATCCATCTTCCCCTCAATTTTAACCATCTTCCCTGTCCCTGCTGAAGAAAAGCAGGCCCAAACCATGATGCTGCCACCACCATGTTTGACAGTGGGGATGGTGTGTTGAGTGTGATAAGCTGTGTTGCTTTTACGCCAAACATATCGTTTTGCATTGTGGCCAAAAAGTTCGATTTTGGTTTCATCGGACCAGAGCACCTTCTTCCACATGTTTGGTGTGTCTCCCAGGTGGCTTGTGGCAAACTTTAGACGAGACTTTTTATGGATATCTTTGAGAAATGGCTTTCTTCTTGCCACTCTTCCATAAAGGCCAGATTTGTGCAGTGTACTACTGATTGTTGTGCTATGGACAGACTCTCCCACCTCAGCTGTAGTTCTCTGCAGTTCATCCAGAGTGATCATGGGCCTCTTGGCTGCATCTCTGATCAGTCTTCTCCTTGTCTGAGCTGAAAGTTTAGAGGGACAGCCAGGTCTTGGTAGATTTGCAGTGGTCTGATACTCCTTCCATTTCAAAATGATCGCTTGCACAGTGCTCCTTGGGATGTTTAAAGCTTGGGAAAACTTTTTGTATCCAAATCCAGCTTTAAACTTCTCCACAACGGTATTACGGACCTGCCTGGTGTGTTCCTTGGTCTTCATGATGCTCTCTGCGCTTTCAACAGAACCCTGAGACTATCACAGAGCAGGTGCATTTATACAGAGACTTGATTACACACAGGTGGATTCTATTTATCACCATCAGTCATTTAGGACAACATTGGATCATTCAGAGATCCTCGCTGAACTTCTGGAGTGAGTTTTCTGCACTGAAAGTAAAGGGGCCGAATAATTTTGCACGCACCACTTTTCAGTTTTTTAATTGCTAAAAAAGTTTAAAATATCCAATAGATTTCATTCCACTTCACAATTCTGTCCCACTTGTTGGTGATTCTTCACAAAAAATTAAAAAAAAAAAAAAAAATATATATATATATATATATATATATATATATATATATATATATATATATATATATATATATATATATATATATATATATATATATATATACACATACACTCACCTGCACTTTAACATCACGTGAGTTGATTACATCGACAATACCCACAGCACACACACACACACACACACACACAAGGGGATGAGTCTGCGGAGGAGATGGTGGGATCCGCTCACCACTGATCCTATTTGAGCATCCATTGTCATTCCTGAGTCAAAGATGACTCCGAGACTCTTGGCTTTGAGGCTTGGAGTGATGGTCTGTCCGAGGATGGTGGGAGGTGTCCACGGGGTCTTCATTTTGGAATTTTTGTTGGCATGTAGGAGAAGAAGTTCTGTTTTCGAACTGTTAAGCTTGAGGGAGCTGATGGTCATCCAATCATCAATTGAACAGAGGCATTCCTCTAATTGTTGATGATGGTTTTTTTGACCGGTGATGCGAAAGTAGAGTTGGGTGTCATCGGCATATGAGTGGAAACAGAGGTCCGTTTTCCTGATGATATTGAGAAGTGGGCGGATGTAGATGTTGAATAGCACTGGTGACAGGGGTGAGCCCTGGGGAACTCCGCAGGAGACTGCCCGGGTCTCTGAGGTGAATGTTCCTAGTTTCACTGTCTGAGAGCGATTCTCTAGGAAGGATGCAAGCCATTTTAGCGCCAGACCTGTGGCCCCTGACATGTATGTATGTATGTGTATATATATATATATATATATATATATATATATATATATATATATATATATATATACACACACACATACATATATATGTGTATATATACATATATGTGTGTATATATATATATATATATATATATATATATATATATATATATATATATATATATATATATATATATATATATATATATATATATATATATATATATATATATATATATATATATATATATATATATATATATATATATATATATATAAACAGAAGAGTTGGCCTGTATAACGGCCCTCCTGAATTCGACTGCTGACAAGCGTGCAGCATCTACTTTATAATGGGATATGAAGGTATTTCTAGAAGACCAGGTGGCCGCTCTACAAATGGTTTCCGCTGAGACTTTACAGTAAGCTGCCATGAAGTAGCCACTGCCCTGGTGGAATGTGCTCTTAAGCCTTCTGGAATCTGCAAGGTGCTCAAGGAGTAGGCCTTCTTGATAATTTTCACGAGCCATGAGGCGATGGTACGGGCAGAAGCCGCCTGGCCCTTCCTGAATCAGTGTGGGATGATTAGAAGGTTTTCAGATTTTCTGAATGGCTTGGTTATAGCGAGGTACTGCAGAACGTTACCCCTGACATGCAGAGGATGGGGGACGCCCTGATCCATGACTAGAGCTGGGAGGTCAATCTCCTGGTTAAAGTGAAATGAAGAGGAGACCTTTGGAATAAATCTATCTGAAGGCTTCAGGGTTAGTCTGTCTGGGTAGACCATCAGATACGGTTCCTTGATTAGCTAAGCTTGCATTTCTGAGACCCTCTTCGTTGATGTGATGGCGATTAGAAATGATACTTTTAGTGTCAGATCCCAAAGGGAGATGTCTTTAAGTGGAAAGAATGGTTCTCTGGACAAGACCTCTAGGACGGTTGAGAGATCCCATGTCGGGAACGAAGGCTTTCTAGGGGGCCTTAGTTTTAGACAGGCCCTTTGGAATTGAACCACCAGAGGATTAAGCGCCCACTTAACTCCTGTCAACGCGGAGATGGCAGACACTTGTACTTTTAGGGTGCTGGACCTAAGGCCTTTGTCCAGACCTGACTGAAGGAACTCGAGCACTTGCACTGCTGATGGGGAAGAAGGGTCCCAACCTTGTTCCTGGGCAAAGGAAGTGAACTTTCCCCAGACTCTTCCGTAGGTGTTATTTGTGGTAGACTTTCTAGCCCGGAGCAGGGTATCGACTACCTTCTGAGAGCAGCCTTGGTCTAGGAACCTAGACCTTTCAACCTCCAGACCGATAGGTGTAACTTCTCCGGACTCAGATGGAGTAGCTGGCCCTGGGTTAGTAAATCTGTTGTCACTGGGAGTGGAAGTGGATCCGCTGTGTTCAGCTGTAGGAGGGTGGTGAACCAAGGCCTCCGTGGCCAGAAGGGAATCACAGCCAGCACTAGGGCCGCTGAATGCTTGAGCCCCCGGAGAAACTTGGCTATAAGAGGAGTTGGTGGAAAAATGTAGCCTAGGCGGAAGTTCCAGGGGTGCTGGAGACAATCTGTTCCCTCTGCTGAGGGGAAGGGGGTCCTTGACAGAAACCTCTGACATTTCTTGTTCGCTGGTGTTGCTGCGAGGTCTATGTCCAGATGACCCCATGTCTGGCATATGAGGGTAAATGCTTGGGGGCTCAGACACCACTCGTTTGAAACGAATGTTCTGCTGAGTGAATCCGCCAGAAGGTTCTGGACACCCGGAATATAGGCCGCCCTCAGATCCCGAAGGTTCAGTTGAGCCCACCGCATCACCGGGCCAACCTCCTGCATCATGGAGATGCTTCTGGTACCCCCCTGCCTGTTGATGTAGGCTACAGCCACTCAGTTGTCCATCTGTATGAGAACTTGTTTTCCTCTCAGAAGGGTGCTGAATGCCAAGAGGGCTTGGAAGGCTGCCTTCATCTCTAGAACATTTGAGACCAGGTCCTTGGTTCTGAAGTGCCAGCGGCCCTGAGCCGCATAGTGTAGGTAATGTGCCCCCCATCCCTCCAGACTGGCATCCGAAGTTACTACCTCCTGGTGGGGGATGACTATCTGTTTGCATCTCCTGAGGTTGTAGGGGTGTGTCCACCACTGCAGAGATAGACTGGCTTCTTCCGAGATGCGAATCAATTGGGACATGGACCAGCCGTCCCACTGGCGCAAGAAGGAGGCTTGCAGGGGTCTGGTGTTCCATTGCGCCCATCGGACCATTGGAATGGTTGCTGATAGGGAACCCAGAAGGCTGAGGTATGCTCTGGCTGGTAGGCACGGTGCCAGGATAGAATTCTTTACTTTTTGGATTAGTAGAGACATCTTTTCCCCTGGCAGCTCCACTGTATTCGCTCGGGTGTCTAGTTCGGCCCCCAGGAAGACCATCCTTTGGGTAGGTTGGATGTTGCTTTTTTGCCAGTTTATTATCCATCCCAGGTTTATTAGGGTGGAGACTAGGATCTCGCAATTCTGCATGAGCGACTCCAGGCTGCTTGAGAGGAGGATGTCGTCCAGGTAGTGGTGGACCCCTTAGACCTTTCTCTCTCAAGTAAGCTATTGCTGGTAGTAAGACTTTTGTGAATGTTCTGGGGGCTGTTGAGATCCTGAAAGGAAGGCTTTGAAACTGAAAGTGCCCCTGACCCACCGAAAATCGCAGGAATTTCTGGAATGCCACGTGGATTGGAATGTGCAGGTAGGCGTCGTGGAGATCTATGGAGAACATCCAGTCTCCCAGATTTATGGCCTGGAAGATAGACTGCAAGCTTTCCATCCTGAATGACTCCACTCTGATGGACTTGTTGAGGTTCTTTAGATCTAGAACTGGTCGAAGGTCCCCTGACTTTTTCTTGACGAGGAATAGTGGAGAATAGAATCCCCTGCCCCGTTGTGCTGGCGGGACCTTTATTATTGCTCGCTTTTGGAGAAGATCCTGAATGTAGTTTAGTAGAGACAACCTTCTTTCCCGAGATGGAGGAATACGGGTTGGACAAAATTGATCCCTTGGGGGTCGATTTTTGAAGGACCACCTGTGGCCGAAACTGACGGTGGCCAGAGTCCAGGTATCCTTTATGGTCTCCGCCCAGACCAGCTTGAATCTGGAGAGTCTTGCGCCCACTACCGCTGGCCGGACGGGCGCACCTTCAAAAAGGCTTCTGGTCGCTGGAAGCGGGAGTTTTAGGCTTCTGGAATTTCATAAAGGAGGATTGAGGATTCTTCCAGCTCCTTCGATACTCTTTCCCCGGTCTGTACGCTTTCGCATCCCTATACCTCTCCGGAAGGTTTCGCTTAAAGGGAGGAGGTCTATGTTGTTTGGGCCTCCTGTCCGAGGGGATGAGCCCAGACTTGCCACCAGTCACCTTAGAGATGGCCGAGTCCAATTTCGTTCCGAAGAGATTTTCTCAGTCGAACGGGATACGGCACCAATTAGACTTGGAGGCTGGGTCCGCCGTCCAGGGTTTCAGCCATAGTGCTCTTCTGGCCGTTACCGAGGCCAGCATAGATTTTGATGCAGACCTGATGGTATTGACTGAGGCCTCTGCCACGAAGTCGCCTGCCAAGCTTAGTTCTTGCAAGGCTTTCACTATTTTTTCTTGGTCTGCACCCTCCAGTACAAGCTTCTCTGTGCTTGCAGACCAGCTCGAGATGGCTCTTCCTACCGCTGCGAGTGCTATCGCAGGCACCTCCTGCCGACAGGTAAGCCCGTGTCGATCTTCCTGTCGAGCACATCCCTGAATGTTACCACGTCTTCTAGCGGGAGAGTAACATGCCTGGCTAGGCGCATCAAGGATGCGTCCACTACCGGAGGGGATACCAGAGGTTTCACTTTAGGCTCCTTGAGTGGGTATAGTTTAAGAAGTTTGTTATTCAGACTAGATTTCTTCTCTGGTCTTTGCCATTCCTCTTTAATCAGGTCATCCAGTTCGTCTATGAACGGAAAAGCTTCTGGATCCTTTTTAAGATGAGGGAAATATTTCCTTTGCTTTGGTTGAACTTCCTGGGGTTCCTCCCATCCTATCGCCTCCTTGACCGATTTGACAAACGGTTCTATCAGAGAGAAGTCGAATCCGGCCGATACCTCCAGGCCCTCATTATCAGACAGAGAGTCTTGCTCCCTTGACATGCTGGCCTGGGCTGGAGAGGCAGTGGTGGAGAAATCCACGTCTGGTATCGAGGCCTGCGGAGCGAAGGCCCCAGCGGAATCCTCGTTATCCGAGACTCTTTCTCTTGTGGCCTCCTCTAGACATTTTTGGCAGGCCAGTTTATCCGGGAGAGCCGCCGCACCACAAATCCAGCAGGCGTTCCCGGCAGGAATGGCGTGCGGGGGAACGAGGTCTGCGAGAAGGCGACCTATGGCGGGATCGACCATGTCTGGAATAAGATCTAGAGCCGCTCCTTCTGCGGATTCCTCTCGAGCGGCTTCTCCTATGGTAGGAACGGCTCCGTCTGTGTCTGGAGCGACTTCTTCTATGCGAGGTCTCTCTGTCTTGAAGTAGACGTTCCTGAGGACCTGGTAGGGCTGACCAATTTAGGTAGCATTAGTAGTGCTCTCTTTTTCGATCTTCACTACTTACCCTTGTCTTCCCCCCCCTTACCTATTAGGCTGGCGGTGATCTACTGGGGCAGCGGTCTCCATGGTGAAGGAGTGGATTGGAAACCTGCAGATATAGTAAGAAGAGATATGCAGAGGGAGCAAGATTTTTAGGCTGACAGCTGAATAAAGGACAAGCCACATACCTTTGTAGAGCGTTTACAGGGAAGAAACAAACTGTCTCAGTTCAGTCATCCACAATACACAGCTGACGCTGGGCTTTTTAAAACCGCCGCCATCAGCGTCGGACGCTCGCGCATGCGCAGTAGCGCCGCGGAACACTCAGCGCCATCTTGGAAGCTGGAAAAGGCAGAGGAGCGCCCCAAACGACGCACTGCGCATGCGCGAGAACGCTGAGGACGCTCGGCACCCACGGAGGGCAGTATGGAGGACAACAGAGCCCAGCAGACAGGGAAGAAACAACTGGTAGGAAGGGGGAAATAAGGGGGAGAGGGGGAGACCGCTGCACACAACTAAGCCTGTTTAAGGCTTTTTTCATGAGGCCAAACTGAGGACTCCATGGCCATTCCTCCAGCAAGCCTGTTTAAGGCTTTATATGGGCTGCTGCACATGAAGCCTGTTTAAGGCTTATATCGTGGCCAGTCAGACAGAGTGAGAAAGAGAGTGCCCCTGAGATCACCAGAGTAAGGCTCCTTCCATTTAGCTCATTTAGAGGCTGTACAAGAAGGACTTCCACCCAGGAGAGGCTAGAACCTGGCTGGGGCGAAGCGGTAAGGGGGTTCTGATCCGTGCGGTCCTGACAGGTGAGGAAAAAATGAGAATACTGGGACGGGTGTCTACTCATTAATTTATAGCTATGTGGTCCTATCAGGTTGTGGGGGCGGAGTCACAACCCAACGTGTATGCTGCCATGATGCGACAGGAAATCCTATTTTACTAAGGGGCACAAGAAGTCTTAAAACCTTTGGTACACCTAAGACAGTCCAAATTGAGGGAGTGGAGAACAGAGCAAACAGGCCCAAGAAAAGAAATAGAGAACTAGGAACTGCCTGCAACTCAAAGAGACACCTGAAAGACATTCTACCCAACGATGGCATTGGGAGGCTTCAAAGCCAACCTGGTAGATCTTAGAGAACGAGTAAACAGAAGACCGGGTGGCTGCCTTGCAAAACTGGGAAACAGCTGTTTAATACTGAAAAGCCCAAGAAGCACTTACAGATCTAGTAGAGTGCTCCTTAACAGGAAAGGGTAGATCCCAATCAGGAGTGTGCAGGATGATCTGCCTGAGGAATCTAGAGATGGTGGAATGAGAAGCCATAGACCTTTCTGGGATCTATCCAGGTTGACAAAAAAGGGACTAGACTTACAGAAAGAAGCAGAGGCTCGCACAGTTCGAACCACATCCAGACAATGGCGGGAGATTCCTACTAAGACCAAATAGCCTGCGTCGACAATGTGCCCAGGACTCCTCAACAGGATGGCATGCATTGCAGGAATTAAAGAAAGATGGGAATTTACTTTAGATTTACCTTCAACTATGTAGTGCAAGGGCTTGCCTGATTGCATACCAATTGAATGGGTTTAGCTTTGACCACATACAGTATTATATGGTTTTGGTAAATCTAAAGGAAAATTGTATGATGTATTTTCTGTGCTATCTGACCATTTGCCAATTAACCCAATTATTTTCAAAATGTTATTCCAGCTATTCTTTGTTAGTGCAACTTACCTTGCCAGCTTTTTGTTGCCCTGTCCCAACTTTTTTTAAATGTGCTGCTGCCGTCATCCATTTAAAAATTGCCTTATTTTTTTTCTTAAAACGGTACATTTTCTCAGTTTGATCAAAGCATAGGTTTTCTATTTTCGATTGTAAATAAAATGTATCAGATTTATGGTTTATGAGATTTGCAAATCATTGCATTCTGTGCTTATGTAGATTTTACACAGCATCCTAATTTTTTTGGAATTGTGGTTGTACAAAAGGTGAACTTGGCTTTTAAATCCAAACTCCAGCTAACACTTTAAAGTGATTGTAAAGGGTACTTTTTTTTTTTTGCTAAAATAAAAGATGTCATACTAACCTGCCCTGTGCAACAAGCAACCCCTTCCTTCTGGAAGCCCTTTGCTGGTGCCGTCTGCTCCTTCTTCCTTCTGGTGCCTACAGAACAGTCGTGTGCTTTGGGGGCACCCATCCAGGCGCACTCCCGAGCCAGGCTGTGCACGTCCATAGGCACACACAGCACAGCTTGACCATGCTCTACGCAACCCCCTGCATGTAAGTGTTGCCGCACCTTGCACAGGCTGGATAGAAGGGTTGGCGTGCACTGCACAACGTGCATATAGTCATTGCCCCTTGGAATTTGAACCCCTCTCTGTGAAAAAGTCTCACATGTGGTATCCCCATACTCAGGAGAAGTAGCAGAATGTGTTTTGGGGTGTAATTATAAATTTGCCTATACGGCGTGCGAGGCATAACTTGTTAAAATTACTACTTTATGAAAGAAAAATAAAAAAAATGATTTTATTTAATTTCTTCATTTTCTAGAAAATTGTGACAAAAAGCTACAACTTCAAAAAACTCATCATGCCTCGTACTAAATACCTTGGTCTATTTTCCAAAAAGGGGTCATTTGGGGGGGGGGGGGGTAATAGTACTGTCCTGGTGTTTTAGGGCCTCAAGAAATGAGAAAGGCAGTCAGTACATCGGAATTGATCAATCTTCAAACAAACACACACACACAGTTTGTAATCTATAAAAACGGAAACCTAAAATTTATGAAGAATGAATATTTCTTCACAAAATTTTAAAAACAGAAAATAATAATGGGGGTTATTTACTAAAGGAAAATCCACTTTACACTGAAAGTGCACTTCGAAGTAAAGTAGGTGTAGATCCGAGGGGGACATGTAAGGAAATAAAAAAACAACATTTTAGCTTGCACATGATTGGATGATAAAATGAGCAGAGCTTCCACTCGTTTCAGATCTACCCCTTAGATTTAGAGCGACTGCACTTCCAAGTGCACTTGCAGTGCAAAGTGGATTTGCCTTTCGTAAATAACCCCCAGTGTTTTTCCCTTTGAGGATAAAGGTTTTAGATAAAATTATTACCAAAAGTTGATCATTATAGATACCCCTGTCAGTATTAAATGGTTTGTCCTGACACACAACTGCCACTTTTGCTAGACAGCTTGGTCTGTTAATGAAAGTTGAAAAATAAAACAGACCTACTGGCATGATCATAAGGTGAAAATAGAAGAATAAAAAAAAAAATTAAAAAGCAGGACATTCCTGCAGCCACCGCATCAAAGAAATGTTAAGCAGCAATACATTGCTTTTTTGTTTTTGGGTTTATTACCTGAATAATGTTTGTATGTGTTGGGGCCACTGAAGTCCCTTACACAGCGCCCCCCATTTTGATGATACCACTTTGAATAGGAAGAAGTTACTTTTCAGCACTAACTCAGCCATTGACAGACATATGCAATGTAATTCTATAGGTATCCTATTACAGAGGCTTACTACATCATATGTGGCCAATTGAGCCCCCTTCATTAAATGGAAATCCTCAGCATGTTACAGCTGTTGTAAAAAGGTGTTTATAAATAACTTGCTAAGGTAATTTTGTTATGAAAAAGTTTTAAGAAACAAGGTTGTGTACTGGATCGATAAAGATGAATGGTACAAGAAAGAAACCCTGTATGGTAGACTAATGGTTAAAGTGATCTTTCTTCCTTAAAAAAGGTGGTTAATGAGCAGAAAGAGATATGTATGCCTTGAAAAAGTGTGTGAAATAAAACTGAACTGGTCCTTGAATGAATCTGTGAGCCATAAGTGCCCCAGATCCTAGTTCTTTGAAAACTGGATTGAATCAAAGTGAATGGACTGCAATAAATCCTGACAAAAAAAAAAAAAAAAAATCTAAAAAAAAAACTTACCCCAGCTTTAAATAAAAAGAAATATAAACAAAGTATTGGCTGGAGTTGGACTTTATATGCCATTTCATATGCCATCACATTTAACAATACATGTGTACAAAAGGCTGTAGAAAGTTTTTTTCATTGCTCACCTCGTGTCACAGCTCTTTAGCAATCGCTAGAAAGCACCTGTGAAAACCAACTTTACCTTGAGGAGGTTGGATAAGCAAAGTTGCAAAGTGTGCCAGTGTACCGTACATCTGTATGGATACAATGACATCCTTCCTCTTTTGCCAATGCCTGAAATTATTTTCTTTGTTGGCTGACAGCAAGCTATGTTATGCTATAACAGTGAGCTGTCAGCTAAGAGCAAAAAAAGAATGGATTACGAATTCCTTTGTTAAAGCGATTGTAAAGGTAATTTAAAAAAAGTCTATACTTACCTGCTCTGTGCAATGGAATTGCACAGAGCGGCTGTAAACCTTTTCTTTTCAAGTCTGCCACTCCTGGCCCCTCCCCTCTGTCCCTCATCCATTGATACAGACAGCAGGAAACAGCCCTGCCGCCCGCTCCCTCGTCTCTGGCTTCGATTAATAGCACTGGGAGCCAATGGCTTCCGGTGCCCCAGCAAAGCCAGCGAGTCTCAGAAGTAAGGGGATAGGAAAGCTGCAGATGTGCACAGCGCTGAGGGGAGATTCTGATGCCTAAACATTTTTTTACCTTAATGCAAAGAATGCATTAAGGTAAAAAATTTTTAGGCTTTACAGCCACTTTAAGTATAAATCACATCGTTTTACACTATAGAACAGTATGTTTGAGAATGCAGCCTTTTAACTTACCCGCTCCTGATTGATATCTGCCAGGAAAATGCTGCCCTTTCTGTATTCCTCTTCATTGAGTGGATCATGCCAATACTCTGCTTGCACCAGACTAATTAAAGAAAACAGAATCCGAGGCACAAGATTATTCTACTGCTAAAAACCCATAGACTTTACACAATGGGGTTTCTTTACTGCATCACCATACATTTGCTTATACTCACTGTTCCTGAATGGCCTTGGTGTAAGCACCAGCATTCAAAACCTTTCTGATCCAGTCACACAAATGTGAGCTTTCTCCAGGACACCGAGGGAAGCCAAAAACCCCTAAATATGAAATAAAACATTGATTAATAAAGCATGGATAAATTTGACATCTAGTATGGATATCACTTCTTCTGATCAATACAACTTTATCTTGAAACTGAATATGTTTAAACGGACCTATGAGTATTACATGCCTACAATCAGATAGTAAAATCACAATTTAGCAAATAAAAAAAATCCCACATCTTTCATATATCCATTTGGATATCCAATCCTCAGTTTGGCGTGACTGAAAGGTTTTTTTTTTTTTTTTTAATAAACATGTTATACTTATCTGCTCTGTGCAATGGTTTTACACAGAGCAGCCCGGATCCCCCTCTTCTGAAGTCCCCCGCTGGTGCTCCTGACTCCTTCTGCCTTCCAAGTGCCCCCATAGCAAGCTGCCTGCTGTGAGGGTACTTGTGCGGGCTCGATCCCAAGCCGCATTGTGTGTGTCTATTGACACACACACAGTGCGGCTTGGCTCCACCCCCACACCCTCATCACTGGATTTGTTTGACAGCAGCCAACAGCTCCCGCTGCTCTCACAGAGTCCAGTGAGAAGGGGGAGAGAGAGAGAGAGAGAGAGAGAGAGAGAGAGTAGTTCTACTGCCCTCTGGCACAACACTGGATCGGGCTCAGGTAAAAGGTTTGGTGGGGTCAGGGGGTAGCTGCAGAGAAGGCATTTACAACCACTTTAACTTCTACTGTAGCAGGCGGATCCCTTCACTGACATCCTAATAAGCTGACAAGTAGGCGGACCTGGAAGCTCAGTTCTCAGTTCTCACCAGCAGGATTCCCAAGGGGTGTAACCATTTAGTGGGAATTTCTGCCCACCTAAATATATATTCGGGGACTGCCTGTACTCCAAGAAAAGGATTTTACAGATAAATCAAAAATCCTAGTTTTTGTACATCAAAGGACACAGGGCAATTCATATTCATGACTACTTGGTACTTCCCAAACTACTGAACAAGAGGGGTGGGCAACAAGGCCAGCATGCCTAAAACATAATGGGGGACCCCCACTACAAGACCTTTTGCCCAAAACTGATGTCCCTGGAAATGTGAACACCTGCCTGGTAAATTATAGTAAATGTTTAAAAATGTAAGACCAGGTAAGGCACAGGGCAGGAACACCTGTCACCCAAGGACACTAGCCAAAAACTGAGGCTTAGCTGAACTGGGAGGGGTTATGCCTTTTTTTTGGCCTGTATCCATTTACATAGAGGTGGCAACATAACCCAAGTAACCATGATGATGAAGTGCCCTGTGATGTATGATTAAAAAATGGTTGGTCCTTCCCTTAAAAAAAAATAAAAAATAAATATAAATAAAAAAAAAACATGGTTACAACAGTTTCTGCCACTTTGGTCTTGTATTTGGGGCACGAATAAAGTGAAAAATGTACCTTGGAGGCGTGGCCTGGACGGAGACCTGAATGGCAGCATAGCTCGACAGCTCCTGTGACTCGGGAATCAAATCTTGCTTTTCGGGGAGCCTTAACACCTAATCGACCATGTACAGATCAACCCGGAGCTATTCTGCATCCCGCACCACCATGGAGCCAGGTACACAGCTGAGCATAAACATTCCGGAGCTGTTCCGGACTTTGCGCCAAGCCTCACACGCGGCCTCACAGGCCAGACCCCAAGCTCGACATCCAGTCCGCACGCAACGGGACTAACAATCCCTGAATCAGGTCGGGAACAGCTACCAAGCATGTTTGACCTGGAGACCTGGAGAAGTTTGCCCTGAACATAAAAAACAGTGACAGCGGCGATAACTGATCTAAAAACAGACATCCAGGCAGTTGCCCACCGCATTGACCCAGACCCATGCGGCCACCATTCGCCAAGTCCAAACCACGTATGACACACAGCTCTCCCAACTATTCGACCTACATTAGGCATGTGGAGGACCTTGATAATAGGGGCCGGAGACATAACATCAGGGTGTGGTGGTCCCTGAAAGCACCGACCAGGGCTCATTACAACATCTGCTCCATCTTTAATGACCTAATTGATCGTCCAGCTGACTCCCCTATTGAGATGGAAAGGGCTCACCGCGCCCTGCGCCCACAGCCCCGTGGTAATGAACCGCCAAGGGACATAGTCTGCTGCGTGGTTAACTTTCCACTTAAGGAAGAAATTCTGCGCAAAGCGAGAGAAAGAGGCAGAATTCTTCATAATAGAGTTGAGGTGAAATAATTTCAGGATTTGTCCCAAATAACACTCCAAAATAAAAGAGCTTTGTGCCCCCTGCTGGCAGCTCTATGTGCCCGAAATATTCCATACCGTTGGAAGTTCCCCTTTGCACTGTCAGCGGCCACTAGGGGGCGATCCGCCTTACTTTGCACCCCGGAATACCTAAAGGGTTTCTGTGAACAACTCGACATTCCTCTCATTGAACTTCAGGACTGGAATGCGCTGTATTTCCCCTCGGAACCATGGCATCCAGTATCCCTCAACCAATCTCCTAAAGCCCAACGACAAAGATCACGTAGACGTAGAGCAGACCCAAACAACAAAGAAGAGAGAAAAAGAAAACTAATCCTGCTAAACCAAAAACCAACAGTGATTATTGAGTTATAAATACCTTTAATATTTGGTACCTAAATATGGTGCTGTTGCTGTAGCTAAAGGAACCATGCAAACAGGAAAAAGACACCAAGTATTTCAACCGGGATTCAAAAGATGGCTACTTCCACAACAGAAAGTCTAGGTCAGATTTGGTTCGATTAAAAATACAAAGTTTATTCAATTCATTAATGCCAATATAGGCAAAAGTTCCAAAAATTGATGAACGTGCAGCCGATATAAAAACACAGACAACTTCATACAGCATACTTTTCAGGTTCCCTCCAATGGAGGGATCACCTGAAAGGAATTCAATGCTTGAGGACACACAAAAAGCAAAAACACATATACACAAAAATACACACAAACAACAAACACCCCACAAAAACACAGAAAAGTCCGGACACCAGCTTGTTAGTATTCACAGGGAAACTGCCGGGCGTAAAAAAAAAAAAAAAAAAAAAAAAAAAAAAAAAAATCGCATTGAATCAAAAAACATATTAAAATGGTGTTCACCATATTCCATTAAGGAAAAATATCTTACAGATTCCCTGTGAATAGCCCCCGGGGGACGTGTTAAAAAACATATTGGTTTCCCTTAGAACATTAGAACAAAAGGCTTCTCGGCCTTTTGGCTAAGATCAAGTGTAGTATCTGTTCTTATCAGTTGCCAGAGGAGGCGATGTTGTACCGACCATAAGGGAAGGGCACATGCAAATCCAATGGCGTAATTGGACCTGGACAGACTGTTGAGGGACAGTCATCACCTGTTGCCCATGGGGGCTTCAGTGGGCCTACCCAACCTGTTTAGAAAGGACCTCCTGGTGAGGATGGGTGCTGCACATGGGTCTGGCCGGAGGTTCGGGTCCCTGGCCTTCTGGCCTAGATTGTGGTAGCTCTAGCTACGGACAGTTATTCGGGAGAGAATGCTTACTTCCCCTTATGCAGGGGGGGGGGGGGGGGGAGTGGTTAGTACTTCCCGAATGTAATTAGGAAGGAAAGATGGGAGCGACAGTGGAGCCTGATGGTAAAGGGCTCTCACCAAGCTTCCTGATCTTCATGCCTTTCTGCCTGTGGTGGGGGCTGCTGTGGTCTGGGCTGTGGGCCAGGGTTGGTCTTGAAAGCCTATGGAGTAGTGCCCCTGGAGTGGCAGTCCAGGGGTGCCATAAGATCACTGTGAGTGGTAGTCACTTTGATTTTGGGCACCACGGTCACTGCACCATAACACGCTTTTTTTGCACCTGCCTCTTGGGCCGGGCCTTTTGGCTAGGACCAGAGGAATTTTTTATTCCTGGCCGGAGGGCCTGGTCATTGTGTCACACAATGGCCACTTCTTTTCACTCTCCTCTCCACTATCCCTTCCCCCACTCTTTATTTATTTTGATTGAAACCCTATGTTTGTCACGTCTTGTCTTTACACGTTTTGCACCACCAAGGGGTGGACATGGCCTTTTGGCTTAGTTCGCCCTCTCTCATGGGGTCTCCCTTCGGGGGAGCCCCACCTAGTACTTGGGTGGGTCCTGTTTCGGCAGGCCCTCCAGAGAACGGGGTCTGTCTGGTTTTGGCCAGATGGACCATTGTAAGTACCTTTGTCCCCGTCAGGAGCCTAACGCCCCGGGGGATCAGGGAATTGGCACGTCTGTGTACCCGTGGCACTTTTTTGTGAGCACTCTTTATGTGTGTGCACATTTTTTATGCACCGGGTGAAGTTTTTGGGTGTGTTTTGCACGCCATAGGCTTAAAAAAAAAAAAAAAAAAAAAAAAAACACATCATCATTGTCTTTTAACCAGGAACAATACATTTTCACAAGCAGTCTCTTGACCCTTGAGAAATGCCCTTCTAAATGGTAATCAAATTGCCATGGTGAGTGTGAGCGGCGAACGCAGCAGCTGGTTACCAATATTCACTCTGAATTGGGGGTAAGGAGTAATGTCCCGTAACCAAGAATACAAGCTTAATGCGTCAGTTAAACAGCGGACAGCCAATAATGGATTTAATGGCTTCAGTGTATTAATTGATAGCTCCCACCCGGCATGATGTTTAACAGGTTTGATAGGATTGCTGCTGTACAATCAAGTCATGACTTCAACGTGCAGTCTTTTAGCCACTAGGTATCATCCTGTAGTTCAAGGGAAACAGTCATTGGAGTATGTCAATACGTTACCACCCCGTTGATTATCGTGGTTGCTGGGTCCCTTTCAACGTCTAGCACGGGCTCAGTTGGCGCTATGGCAGTGCGTCCATAGCGGCTCTCATGCTCAGGGACACGCCAGTCTTCACCGCTTGTCACTTCGAACACGCTCAACGTGTTGTTTGGGTGGATGTGAAACAGACGTACCCGATCCCGCGGTTCAGATTGAAAGGGGCATAGCGTAAGCTCGCGTCACACGACCGCTGTGGCGTCAACACGTTTCGCTAGATTGATTAGTGTAGCTTCGTCTGGACTTGATGGGGCTGGGGGCTGGCGGTTCCTTTTATTGGGGAGGTCTCCCGACAGCGCCACCCTGTGTTTTCAACAAAAATATGTGCAACTCAAAATTCAACTTTCTGCGTGAGATAATCCACGTCAAGACTGAGTAGATATCCCGATTGCTACTAGTGTTAGCCACTGTCACTCACTTTTCAATCTCTTAATCATCCGTGTCATTGAGATCATAAAGTCTCTACCGCACTCTCACCTGATATAAAATAAATAATATTAAAAATCATCAAAATGACAAAAAAGTCGCCCGCTCATGTCTTCACACAGTCGTTAAGATTCCACAAAGTCATACCGGTCCTAACTTGGCGACATGTGTGCTGACATAGGACGGGCACATAGACCACATAGAGACTAACAATGACATAGACATGACCTGACAGGAGACAGGGACAGTAGGACTTATCAATGTACCCTACTTCCTACAGTGGTAGTGGGTGAGATGTAATTTAGTGATACAGGAGGGGAGAGAGACCAAGGATTAGGGATTAACATTACAATTATTTACCAGATTGCTCAGTGGGATCAGGTGGGGAAAAGGACAAGAAGGAAGTAAATCAAGGAGTTCAGGTTTCAAGGAAGACCTGGAGATTAAGCTCAGTGTTTAGCTCACGAGGGGCAAGGGATCCCAGCCGGTAGATCCACCTCTTCTTCTGTAGGAGGATGCGATTGAAATCCCCTTAGCAGATAAATACCCTTAACCTTCAAGCCATCTGGTTTTCCTTGATGACAAAGGGCGAAATGCTTCGCCAACGTTTTTCCTTTGGATTTATCTGGGTCTCTTTCCTTTTCACCTTTGATCTCTCGCAAATGCTCACCAATCCGAGTCTTTAAGGATCTCTTGGTTTTACCAATATAAATCTTTGGACAGGGACAGGTGAGCATGTAGATTACCCTGCTTGTGGAACAATTAATGAGATCACATATCTCGAAAGAATGCTTTCCACAGGCATCACTAAATGTGGCCGTTCTGTCCACAAAGGGGCAGATTTGGCATCTATTGCAAGGGAACATCCCGTTACTTCTAGGGTATTCGGATAGCCAATTAGAACTGGGTTCCTTTGTGAATTCAGAGTGAATCAAGATATCACCCAAGTTTTTGGCCCTCCTAGCCACCAAGTTGGGTGAGGTCCCTACAATCTCCGTCAAGCCAGGGCCATTCAGCAGGATGTCCCAGTGTTTCTCCAATACTCTGCGAACGGACTCCCACTAGGCTCCATAGAAGGTAATTACTCTTACTGGGCCAGGGTCAGAGTGTTTTTTAGTCTTCACCTTAGAGTCCAAAGAAAGAAGACTCATTCTATCTCGGCATGCTGCCTTGGCCCTGGCTTTCCGAATTTGTCCATGGGAATACCCCCGCTCACGGGTATAGAGGTATAGAGGTCAGCATTTTCCTTTCCAAGTTCTTTTTTCCTGGTGCAGTTCCTCTTTATTCTTAAAAATTGGCCTACATGAATCCCATTCTTGAGCCAGGGGGGGTGGTGGCTATCGGCCCTTAGCAGGGTGTTGGCCGCTGTCTTCTTGCGATAGGTGCACGTGCACAACCTACCCTCCTCGATCGAAATCTGCAGATTGAGGAAGGGGATCTGCCCAGGGCCGTCTTTAGCGCAGGGCAAACGGGGCACTTGCCCTGGGCCCAATCTTTGTTGGGGGGCCCGCGCTAGCCGTGAATTGGGGCCCCGATGACAGCTTTGCAGAGCGCACAGAGGACACGGGAGGATGTATTCCGTGCTAACCAGCTGAGAGGGGGCGGGGCCGGGAGCTCCACTGATGCTCTGACCCCGCCTATGTGACGGCTTGTAGTGAGAGCCAGTGATCGGAGTGGGAGTGTCATTGGAGCTCCCGGCCCTGCCCCCTCTATACTGGCTGGTGAATACAGAGGTCCAGGGCGGGGCCGGGAGCTCCAATGAAGCTCCCACTCCGATCACTGGCTCTCACTACAGACGCTCTATTCCGAGTACACAGGCTGCACGTGGGCAGGGTCAGAGAGTCAGTGGAGCTCCCGGCCCCGCCCCTCTCAGCTGACTAGCGCGGGAATACATCCTCCTGTATCCTCTGTGCACTCTGCAAAGCTGTCATCGGGGGCCCCAAATTAATGGATGATGCAGCCCCCAACACAAAGCGTCAGTGGAACTGTTGTAGTGAGAGCAGAGAGTGGAAGCCCCGCCCACACACCTGAATGTATGTAGTGAGTTTGGCTGGCCAGGTATGTCCTTACACCCATAAAATGCCTGACTGCTGAAACCCTGAGCTGTGTTATTCAACTGTAAAGCTGTGCATTGCTGAAAGTTCTCTGACCCTCTCCTGTATAATGTCTGCAGTCTCTGATTGTCTCCTGCAGTATGTCCGCAGTCTTTAATTGTCTCCTGCAGTATGTCCGCAGTCTCTGGTAATCTCCTGCAGTATGTCCGCAGTCTCTGGTAATCTCCTGCAGTATGTCCGCAGTCTCTGGTAATCTCCTGCAGTATGTCCGCAGTCTCTGGTAATCTCCTGCAGTATGTCCGCAGTCTCTGATTGTCTCCTGCAGTATGTCTGCAGTCTCCGATTGTCCCCTGCAGTATGTCCGCAGTCTCTGATTGTCTCCTGCAGTATGTCTGCAGTCTCTGATTGTCTCCTGCAGTATGTCTGCAGTCTCTGATTGTCTCCTGCAGTATGTCTGCAGTCTCTGATTGTCTCCTGCAGTATGTCTGCAGTCTCTGATTGTCTCCTGCAGTATGTCTGCAGTCTCTGATTGTCTCCTGCAGTATGTCTGCAGTCTCTGATTGTCTCCTGCAGTATGTCTGCAGTCTCTGGTAATCTCCTGCAGTATGTCCGCAGAACCGGATTGTCTCCTGCAGTATGTCCACTGTCTCTGATTGTCTCCTGCAGTATGTCCGCAGTCTCTGATTGTCTCCTGCAGTATGCCTGCAGTCTCTGATTGTCTCCTGCTGTATGTCCGCAGTCTTTAATTGTCTCCTGCAGTATGTCTGCAGTCTCTGTTAATCTCCTGCAGTATGTCCGCAGTCTCTGATTGTCTCCTGCAGTATGTCCATAGTCTCTGATTGTCTCCTGCAGTATGTCCGCAGTCTCTGGTAATCTCCTGCAGTATGTCCGCAGTCTCTGGTAATCTCCTGCAGTATGTCCACAGTCTCTGATTGTCTCCTGCAGTATGTCCGCAGTCTCTGAACCTCTCCTGTAGTATGTCTGCACTCTCTGACACTCTCCTGTAGTATGTGTATTGATGTGCCCCTTTACTTGCTCAATTATTTGGGATTGCTCCACTGCTCAGTGAGAGGTAATGATGTGCATTAACCTCTAGCAACCAATCAGTGAACAGTAGTGATCTGCTTTAATCTCTAGCAACCAATCAGTAAGTGGTAATGATGTGCTGTAACCCCTAGCAACCAATTAGTGATGGCTAATAATGTACATTAACCTCTAGCAACCAATCGGCAAGCAGAAATTATGTGTTGTAACCTCTAGAAACCAGCCAGTGAGCAGTAAGGATAGGCTGTAACCTCTGGCAAACAATTGCAATTGCTGCGTGATCTGCTGCAGTAAACTGATTTTGAGTCTACCTGCTATTTTTTGTATGTCTCAGAATGGAGGGGTGGGGCCCCAAGAAAATGTTTGCCCGGGGCCCAATCAAAATTAAAGACGGCCCTAGATCTGCCTTTCATCAACAACATAAGTCAATCGAATGTTGCGATTGTTAGTGTTCAAAGAGTCAATGAACAGGTGCACCTCATCTCTTGTGCCCTTCCAGACGACAAAAACATTGTCTATATACCTCAACCATGTATGCACATGTTCTGCATACATGGGTGACGTAAACACATCCTCCTCCTCCCAAAGGCAAAGATGGAGGCACGCGTATGCGGGTGCCCACGCGGCCTCCATCGAGGTCCCTCTGATCTGCTGCTAATACTGTGAAGAAAACTGAAAGAAATTATTCATTAAAGCAAACTCCAGTAAATCAACTAGGAATTCATTCTGGGGACCATATTCGGGATAGCTAGATTCAAGGAACCACCTTACTGCCTGAACACCACACTCATGTGGAATCGAGGTGTATAGGGATTTAACATCCACCCCCAATAGGAGAAGGCCATCATTGATCTCAAGGTCTGCAATCTTAGATAACACATGACGAGTGTCTTGTACATAAGAATTAAGACCAACGACCATCTCCTTAAGGAGGGAGTCCAAGTATATACCAATTCTTTCCAGAGGTCTCTGAATGGCTGAGACAATTGGCCTGCCTGGCGGTTTTTCGGGACATTTGTGCACTTTTGGAATGATATAAAAAGTGGTTATATTGAACTCCCTCACAAGTAGATACTCAAATTACCGTCTGCTGAGGATACCGGCCCCCTTCGCCTCAAAAAGCATGCCATTCAGGTTCTGTATTAGTTCAGGAAACGGATCCCGATCCAGTCTTTTATTAGGTAGTGGGATCACCCAGTAGCCATTTGGCCTCTGCTTCATAAAGTTTGTCGTCCATCAGAACGACATTCATTCCCTTGTCGCTTTTCAGCTTTTTTAGGTCCATCAGAGCTATACATTCGTCTCTTGTTAAGTTGTCTTTACATTTTTGGGTCCATTTAATCTTACCAAGATCTGCCTGGACCATCTCAAGAAACAAATATAGCCACCTATTTTTACTTAAAGTGGGGTTCCACCCAAATTTTGAACAATATCTGTATGCATTCTCTTCCTTGCCTAGATGCTGACATGCCGTTTAAAAAAAATTTAAATCGCCGTAATTACCTTTTATTTTTCTATTCTTCTTTGCACTTCCTGGTTCTCCTCCCGTGGGAGTAGGCGTGTTTCTAGCCTCTCCCAGACTCCTGGGAGCTAGTCTCAGGCTTCCCAGGATGCCACTGAGCATGTGCGGGAACGAGCGGTGAATGCTGGGAGCACAGCATTCACCACATCCAGGAAAAAAATGCTTGTGGGCTTCAAATGCCCACAATGAAGATGGAAACCGCCTGCAGTGAATAATATAAGTTATTCTTTCCGACTAAATCTGACACAGGCGGACATATTACACACAATATGCGAGTATGTAATGCTGAGAAGAAAAGTTTGTGAATGAACTAAAAAAAAAAAAACCGATAGATAGGTGGACCCCCGCTTTAAAGAGGGCATTTTTTTGGACCGAATTAGCAAATCTGCTGTTCGTCTAGTGGGGCAGCCTAATGCTGTTGGGTTTTCATTCTCCTCTAACAGCATTTAAGATGTCGAGAGCCTGTTGATCATCTGCATCTAATTGCATGGTCTCATCAGGGGCCAATGCTTCTCTGTTCTGGTAGATAGATCTAAAGAATACCTTTCTTAAAAACAGGGCTACATCTTTATAAACAGTGAACTCATCCATGTTATCTACAGGGGAAAAGGACATCCCTTTTTGGAGAAAATTGATATGTCTTAAGTCAAGAGGGAAAGTTGAAAGATTAATAACTTTCATATCTGTATTTAGCAGGTCCTGGGTGGTCGTTATTTTCTCTGGCTGCAGGTGCGCGACACTGTCCGTTGCCTTGGGGCTTTTTCCTTGTTATTGATGTCTGATTTCTGATTTTGTGTGTTTTTTTTGGGAAGGGGGACGGTCTTCCTGAATGGCCAACCCCTCCTCCTCCAAAAAAGTCACCACTTTTGGGACCCCATCATAGACATGTTCTTCCATAGGTCTATCCTGCCGCCCTCTAGATTGTGATCGTTGTCCTCTTCTGTTAGATCTACTTCTTTCCCTTCTCACTGTCAAATCAAAAACCTGACCGTTTTCAAAATCAGCCAAGTCCCTCCTAAACTTTGATTGTTTAGTTGTTTTAAAACCGAGGTGACCCAGCCTCTCCAAGTGCCCGATCTTCACGCCGTGACCTCTAACAACGAAGCTCTGGATCGCCTCCATCGCCCTCTGCAAGAAGGGGTCGTAAGGAAGCCTAATGCTATACTTTACACACCGGATCTGCTGCCAGTGAGTAATCCTTTTGTCACCTACTTGATTGTTCGACCTCTTCCTATGTGACTCATGCCTAGCTAACCTCACAGATCCCTTCTACAGGCTCTTTCCTAACAGCGGAACTGATGGCCCATCCATGAGAAGACGTCGGCGCAGCTAATGCCATGAAATGAGCACAGCGCACCGCTTCCACCGGACATCACTATCTTTTCCCAGGAATAAGACGATGGTGTCGCCCACAACGAGGTCAGTCTGCTCTGGCCTGAAAGAACTCACCTTGCTCGAGGTAACACTACTACTTACTTGCGTACTTTTCCGAGGAGGGCTCTAGAGTTTCTGCTAGAAGCACATACTGCCCCATCCTAGCTAGCTTCGGGAGTCTTACCTTCGACCCTGATTTACGCCCAACCGCACTTTTAGTAATCGATGACCTGGACTTCCATACATCCTAGCTGGAACTCAGATTAGGATAGTTTTGATCTCCATCCTTATCCAGCACTTTGCAAAACACTGATTAATACGGATGGTTGATTTAATGGCACCAGCTTGAACACCCAGGCTGCACCATTTCAACTACTCTTATCTGAGGTATTACCCCCATAGAATGGTTTGTGCAGTATGCAGTGCCCTGAGCGCATTCAGGCTTATCTCCAGTTATTGGCACCTAGCACTCTCTACCAATGCTCGAGCACCCCGGGTCTTCAGGCGAGGATTTAATTAACTTCCGTATGCCATTGTGTTATTATGTATAATGGTCTAACAGAATTTGACATATCTTTTCCATTAGACGTCTAGATTGGGTAAGATACATTTACTCTTTCAAGTCCTTCCCCAACAGGGGGCAGAAGGACTTTTTCCGCCACCCCCCCTCCTGATTCATTTTCCTCCCCACCCTCTTAGCCCCCTTCTCTCCCCTCCCCACCCTCCACCTCTACCCTTCGTCCCGCCCTCCTCCCACTTCCTTCTACTCCCCCCGTTCTCAAGAATCCTTATAGCACTCTTCTCCTCTCACCACTCTTTTCATTCTCACTACACGCTCCTTCTTCCCACCACACCTACCCTCCCACCTTACCTTCCCCCTTTACTCTCCTCTTTCCACTTTCTCCCCCACAATCCCTAACCTTTCCCATTCCTTCACACAGAGGTTGAGATCGAATATATTTGCCGAATGTGTTACTTGAGTTTTTACCTGTTTACTGGCAGCATGTTATACGCTTCAGGAATAACTGAAATGGTATTTAGTCCTACGGGGGTAACCATGTGTAACAATGTTAATTGATGTTCATATGTTTCTTTGATAGAATTAATATAGCACGATGTTTGTTTCTTCTAGCAGGCTCCCTTTCCTTTTTATAGTGGAATGCACCTTTTGTGCTTTCTCAACATAATCTTAATCCTGATCCCCGGGCTACATACATGTTCGGAGACCCGTCCTTTCTCATATCCCCCCCCCACAGCAGTCCCGACGGGACGTTGGCTGATATTCCAGATTTTCCTCTCTTTTAGGTGGATTAGAGTGTCTACCTCCACCTCTGGATTGTTCTATTTCTTCTTATACTTTCTTCCCCTTTTTCCTTTCCTTCCTTTTTTTTCACTTTCCTTCTTCCTCCCTTTTCCTTTCCCTGCCCTCATTTGTGTGTCACTTTTCTTCCCCCCCCCCCTCTTTTACCTATTCTAAAGGTCCAAGCCTAACATCTCCTCCTTCCCCACCCTATATAGTTACTCTTTTCTTTATCGGATTCCACCCCCCGCAGCTGCAACCCCATTGGTGCTATCTAACTTGCCCAATACAGCTCAATATCATTGGTCCAATCTTCGTTTTCTTACGCGACCATGCAGTCTAACCAGATCACCAGATCATCCCTGACATTGAAGTGCATTTCCCTCAATGCGAAAGGTCTGAACCTGCTGGAAAAAAGATCTCAAGTTCTTTCATCCTTTTCCAAACACAGAGCACACTTCATATTTTTTACAAGAGACCCACTTTCGCTCAAATGCCATCCCCAAACTATCTAAACACATCTACAGAACAGTAGAACATGCAAGTTACCACCACCCGATCATGGTAACACTATCCTTTCCGGAAACTGACACTAAAACGAAGATTTGACGTTTAAACCCCTCCCTACTCAAAGACCCCTCTTCCATTGACTATATTCGTACACGTATTCACCAATACTTCGAGGAAAATCCGAGCCCAGAAATCTCTAATCGTCTTATGGTAGGCGCAAAAATGCGTGCTCCGCGGCGAATTATTGGCCCTAGCAGCGAAAGCTAAGAGATTACAACCAGAGACCATTACTAATCTGCTTCAATCTAATAAAACTCTCGAAACAACCCACAAACAGACAGAAGCCCAATCCACTCTCCAGGAATTAATGCATTCTCGCGCCCTTCTTTTAGAGGAGCTGGATAAAACGCACTAAAAGATGATACATCCTTGGCCAGAGGATCTTCTATGAACATGGCAACAAGTGCAGACGCCTCGTAGTGCGTTCAGTTCAAGCCTCCAAATTGACCTCTACGATTCACTCTATACGCAATAAGGGAGATCTCCTGGTCAAGAATGAGGAAATCGCCAGGGAATTTGAAAGCTTCTATTCAATGTTATATAACTTACAGGCCAACCATGTTTCCCAAACTACCCCTAAGGCGCGCTCTGAACTTATTAAAAACTTCCTTGCCAGATATAGCTCCAACCCCATAACCTCCCAACAGTCACTTGACCTTGAAAGCAAAATTATCCATTACTGAATTAGAGACTGCTGTTAAACAAATGAAAGTGGGCAAAAACTCGGGTCCAGACGGCTTCACCCTTCAGTATTACAAATCTTTTCCTGAGGCCCTTTGTCCCAGACTTTTGGCCACTCTTAATACTCTTTCAGATCCCCAAGTCAGCCCGGACAAGATGCTCACTGCACATATCACCGTAATTCCCAGAGAAGGCAAAGACCTGTCAATAGTTGCAAACTATAGGCCGATCTCCCTTTTAAACGTTGATATTAAAATATATGCGAAGATCCTAGCCAACAGATTGTTCCCCCTAGTGCCCAAACTCATCTCTTTGGACCAAGTGGGGTTTGTCCCTGGCAGGGAAGCGAGGGACAACACCACTCGTACCCTTAACCAGCATCATTGGCTTGTGTTATCTAAAACGCAAGGCTTCTTTCTCTCACTCGACGCTGAGAAGGCGTTCGGCAGGGTGGCCTGGGACTACATGCAGGAAGCTCTCAGAGCTGTCGATCTGGGGAGCCGTATGCTCTCATCTATTATGGCCCTTTACTCTGGCCCCTCCGCGGCTGTAAAAGTCAACGGCTACCTGTCGGACGCCTTCCCAATCAGCAATGGCACACGCCAAGGATGCCCACTCTCCCCTTTAATTTATATACTGACCCTGGAACCCCTTCTCAATAAACTCAGACTCAACCCGGATATCCAAGGGGTTACTGTGAAAGAGAAAGAATTTAAAGTTGCGGCTTTTGCCGATGACATTCTGCTTTCTTTATGATCGCCTCGGACTTCCTTGCCAAATCTCCCCAAAGACCTATCATTATTCGGCAAATTCTCAAACCTCAAAATTAATCACACTAAATCCTATGCCCTCAATATAACTCTTCCTGCTCAGGAAGTATCCCACTGCCGAAAATCTTTCCCCTTTCGCTGGGAGAAGGTAGCAATTACTTACCTTGGCATCAAGATTCCCACGAAAATATCAGAACTCTATTCTCTGAATCATCATGCCGCCCTTCTCAAAGCCCAAAAACACCTTGGGGATTGGTCAAGCCTAAAACGTATCTTGGTTGGGTCACTCTGCCCTGAATAAAAGGATTATCCTTCCACGACTATTGTATATGATACAGGCTGTTCCGATATTCTTGCCACCAAGTTTCTTCTTTAACTATCAGAAAGCTTGCTCTACCTTTTTATGGAAAGATTCACCCCCCCGCATCAAATCTTTTATACTTACATTACCTAAATCTAGAGGCGGAATCGGATTGCCGGATCTACATAAATACTACACTGCCTGCCACCTCACAAGGATCGCAGACAGGAATATCCATGCCAATAAAAAGGCCTGGGTATCCCTTGAGAATGATTTTTCCTCTCGACCCTTACACCTTTCACCCTGGCTTCCCCCAAAAAGTTGGCCGCAATCTTTATCGACTCACCCCCTCATCCACCCTTCTCTTCTAGCATTCAATAAAGCCTCAAGAGGAGGACGCCTCACCTCCAACCCAGGCCCTTTAACCACGTTAAGAGGGAACCCTGCCTTTCCCCCTGGTGAATCTAAACAATTCCTGAAACAAGATTGGCCCTTTGAGGATGTACTAGCCTTACAGTTTTACGATGATGGCAAACTCATTTCCTTAGACAAAAGTAGAATGACTGACAAAATTGGCCTCGTTTCCATTTTGGACTTGCAGACAAATCCGACACTTCTTAGAAACTCAGGCCCACCAGACATGCTGGACGAGGCAGCTAACCCCTATTGAAGCACTCTGCTATCACAAATCTCCACAAAGACATCGGATCTCCCTTATATACACACTCCTTTCGGAGAACCTTGCTCACACCCTAGCTCCTTCACAAGTCTCATGGAACAGAGAATTACAGATACAGATTACAAAAGAGGACTGGACCAAAATTCATGAATACGCCCACAAGGGCTCGCTAAATGTGGCGATTCAAGAAAATAGCTATAAGGTGCTCATCAGATGGTACAGGACCCCCACCCGCCTCCATAAATTCTCTGACATTCCGGATACCTGCTGGCGTTGCGGGACAGAGGTTGGGCACTATGCTACATGTGTGGTGGACCTGCGAAAACCTCCAGCCTTTTTGGAGAAAAGTCCATGACCTCATTACACTTGTCACCACGTTCACTCTTGACTTCACCCGGCCCAATATCTTCTACATCACACTTCCCTCCCCAGAAAAAAATACCACAAATCCTTAGCCATGCATATGGTTAATGCAGCCAAGCTCTGTATTCCCAAACACTGGCGTTCAACATGTACTCCGACGATCAGGGAATGGTTTGCGAGAATCTCCAAAATAAAGGATATGGAGGAATTGATCCACATCTCACAAGAAAGAATGCACAAATTTCCAATGATATGGGCCTGCTGGATTCATTTCACAACCACTGATAAATACTGTCAATATGCCCGATAAGGGCACTCTGTGGACCCTGAGTTGTGCCATGAGCTGCTTGCGGCGGGTGGGCAAGGTGTGGGGGTGGACTCATTCCGGACTCATCCCAACCTCTCCTCGTCCAGCCCATGAACGCCCCTTGGTATATCTTACCCTCGGGTTTACCTTCCCTTCCCCCTTTATTTTCTCCCAGGTCCCTACACCCCCTCCTCCTTCTGTGGATCCCTCTTTTGACTTTCCCCCTTCTTACTATTTCCCCTTCCTTCCCTCTATTGCTCTGCATACATCTTTCCTCTACCTTCTATCTTTCTGACTCCATTCCTGAATCTTAGGCCCTCTAGTCGAACCAGTAGACTTCGGACGTTATGTCCTCTGGTTCGACATCCTTATCCTAGTACCCAGTTTGTTTCAGTATGTCATGTTATGCAATATGCCTGACTGTGACCAGGAACATATTCAGAATGATCTCCCTTCACTTGCCTTAGCCGGGTGTGGGGGGGTGAAAAAGTGATAATGAGATCCTCTACCCTCCGAAGCGAATTTTGTAGTTGTACCTTTATATTTCTTTAATTTTCCTCCTGGTCAGGGCTCCCCAATTTGCTTTCCCCTGTTATATCCCTTTATGGGTACTTTTCTAATGTATTTGTGTAATACTGATATGTGACTTTTTGTCTGCATTGTATGTTTTCTTCTTTATACCGAATAAAAATCTTTATGGAAAAAAAAAAGAAAAAAAATATACCTTGATGCTGTCCTCCAAATGAAATTAGATTCTTCATGGGAGGTGAAGGACATCTCTGGGCAACAGCCCTCCTGCAAGATAATGTACAGAATGTTCTGTCACCTGAAGGTGAAATGTACAGCATGTGCTGTTAAAGAAACCATATGCAATTGAATGGGTCCAATCGTTATTTCTTGGTACAACTATAGCTATACTGATCAGTGTCATACTAATGATTTATATAAAATGGTGTTGCCGTTCAGTATTTAGGCCGTGCGGATAATTGTACAAAGAGACAGATATACAGCATTAGAGTTCCTGGAAACACAAGTTAACATACTTTTCACGTCTGTAAACCAATCAGAGTCGTCTTTAACGCAGGGCAAATAGGGCAGCTGCCCAGGGACCAATCATTGTTGGGGGACCCAAAGCAGCTGCCAATTGAGCCCGCGCTGCTGCCCGCCAGAGTTCTACCACTTGTTGGCTGCTCACTACTGTCAGTTTTAAATACAGAAGCACTGCTTCTGTATTTACAAGTGACAGCACTCTCTGCTCTACACATCTCTATATGAGAGCCAAGGAGGGAGGGCCGGGAATGTACACAGGCACAAGCTCCTCGTGAAGCCAGCAGCCTACATGAACGTCCTGTAAATTTAGCTGCTCTTCCATAGCTGCAATCTGTGAGGTTTTCTAGATGCTTGGAGAGGGAAAAAATAGCTTTGTACTTAAGGAGGATGGAGAACTCACCCCAAAACCCTGCAAGTCACACACAGCACACCCTTCAACCCTGCATTCCATACATAGCGCACCCCTCAACCCTGCACCCTGTACGTAGTGCACCCCTCAACCCTGCACACCTGACATAGCACACTTCTCAACCCTGTACGTAGCTCACCCCTCAACCCTGCACTCTGTACGTAGCTCACCCCTCAAGCCTGCACGTAGCTCACCCCTCAAGCCTGCACGTAGCTCACCCCTCAAGCCTGCACGTAGCTCACCCCTCAAGCCTGCACGTAGCTCACCCCTCAAGCCTGCACGTAGCTCACCCCTCAAGCCTGCACGTAGCTCATCCCTCAAGCCTGCACGTAGCTCATCCCTCAAGCCTGCACTCTGTACGTAGCTCACCCCTCAACCCTGCAATTTGCACGTAGCTCAACCATGCACTCTGTACATAGAGTACAGGGTTAAAGCGTGCGCTATGTAGTACACTCCAGAACCCTGAAGTCTGTATATAGTGCACTCCTGAAATCCTGGTTCCGTGTACACCCTGCCTACATTCCCTGCGGCCGTGGGAAAAACGCAAAATGTGTCAAATTTGCGATTTCTGCAAATTCCGCGATTTTGCATTTTCCCGCCACCAGCAGTCAAAACTTCCTATCTTGAACATGATTCTTCCACGTTCAGAAGGGGGGAGGTTAAAACTCACCTAACCACAGCAGCTCCTGAACTCTGCTAAAAAGCCTATGTGTACATTGACATATAGGCTTTTATGGGGCTGAGTTTAGGAGCTTGGGCCAGAAAAAAAAAAAAAAATCCTAAAATCGAAATACTTACCTGAGCCTATCTCAATCCAGCGATGTGCACAAGAGCAGTGTCTTTCTCTCCTCATTGGTCAGAAAATCAGCAGCAGGATCTAATGGCAATGTCAATCACAACCAAAAGGTGAGGGAGGGAAGGGTGGGGCCAATGGACACATCGAGGCAGCTCAGGAGCAATCATGCATAAAAGTCCCCAGAGCAAAGGGCTTTCTGTGGGGGCACTCAGCAGTGGGGAGGAGCCAGGTGCGTCAGAGGGGGCTTAAGAAGAGGAGTATCAGGGCTGCTCTGTGCAAACTCATTGCACAGAGCAGGTAAATATAACATGTTTGGTATTTTTTTAAAAATATGCCTTTAGGATTACTTTGATTCAGATACAAGATATCCACATTGCTAGCAGTTCCTGAACCTCACTAAATATATGCAATTACAGGTTTCTCCTACAATGAAGCTCCTTGTGAAATCGAGTATCACAGTCTGTCCTTTTAATTATACAATGGCACTTTGTGTGCAATTATTTGTTGCCAAACAGACTTCTACACCCTTCTATTTTTACTGTGAGCAGCAGCAATGACTGTTATTTATAACATCCTCTGCCTGCAGATCAGTCTACTTAGGAGTACTTTTATTCAATTTTACATTCAATTTTACATTCTGAACCCAGCCCTTATGAAGGTAAATTGTATGGACCCCTGAAATGTGGTGCTTCTTGTAACCAGCTGAATAAAAAAAAAAAGACTTCGGATTCCTAAACATCTGCTTCACCGCACAGAAAGAGCTAGTATCAAAATCCAACCAAAGCATTGCATATCCACATGTATCTTATGATTAGCCCAGTTTTCCTATTCATTTTATATATCCAGTAAAAGAGAAAAAGGCTACTTTTCAATTGGTGATGCTAGAAGAAGGTGTCATATACATTCATTTTTTATGTCGAATACGAAAAATTTTCCAACTACAGGAAATACTTACAAAAACTGGCCGCCCTGGGAGAAGCCCATGCTGTTGTAGCCCCGCTGAAGATTTGGGTCTTTAGCAAGCTGATCACAAACGATGTCTACCTGTTTATTTACATTTAGGAAAAAGCTATTCTCCATGTCCTGGGGAAAAAAAAATGTAATAAAATAATTGATGTATACATAGCACACACAGTGATGTGAAAAATTAGGTACAATCTATGGTAACCGTTGACCTTTTCAACATATTTCAACAGACACACAGCATTTTATCAAAATATTATAACAAAGTAAAAATTATATAGATTCACTGACTCAGCAGAAAATAATGGTGTGAGTTTTGTAACTAAGTATTCTATATCACAAAAAATCTACAGAAGTTAAGAGGAGCTCCAGTGTCCCCCCCCCCAAAAAAAATAAGTCAGCAGCTACAAATATTGTAGCTGCTGACTTTTAATATAAGGACACTTACCTGCCCCTGGATCCAGCACTGTCCTCATCCAAGCAGATTCTTCAATTGGCTTTGGGTCCAGGTGTTGGAATCTTGACTAAGGGAAACCGGCAGTGAAGCCTTGCGGGTTCACAGCCGGCTTCTAACTGCGCATACGCAAGCCATGCTGTACTTTGTGAATGGTCCCCCAGTCTTCTGAGAACTGTGATGTGTCCCAGAAGGCTGCAGGGGAAGGAGGGGGGCTGAACTTCCACTCAGATCACAGCAGCGATCTGACTAGAAGTGGGGGAGCGGGTACCCGTCAAGATCAGGTACCTGCACCCCCCCCCCCCCCAAAAAAAAAAAAAAAATGCCAAATATAAAGGAGGAGGAGCAGAACTTCCCCTTTTGGGTGAAGTTTTGCTTTAAGGATAACCTACTGAATAAGACTGTATACTGAATAGCAGTTATATTACTGTAGGAGACCGTAGAGGTGAAGCTTTTGGCATAGCATCAATCTACCGATCTCCCCATTTCTGAATGCATTTTACAGTCATCTAAAGGCAAGTGCCAGCTGGTATGAGAATTGGATTAAAATGAGGAGGTTGAAGATTGAAAAGTCTAGCCTCACTTTATAGTAGTTTAGTAGGGGTATGAGATTAAGTTGCTAATGTGAGGAGCTGTGGTCCAGACATTTGACAACCTTAGCTTTAAAACAGGGAGAAGGTGTATACATTTTTACACAATTATTTTTTAAATACACTGTAAATTTACAAAGAGAAAACTCATTAAGCTTACTGAAAATACACTTTGAAAGTGAACACACTCTACTTCTTTAGTTATCAACCCTATTCTCTTTATGCGTATGCAGACAGACAAATGCGGAAGCGGATGGCTAAATATGGATCCACAGGTCTGAAAGGGGCCTTTGTGCTGGATGTGCAAATGAAACTGAATGTGGCTGCAAAACTAAATTACGTTATGCAAACATAAGTGCTAAACACGTGATCAACCACAAAAAGAAGTGAAAGCAGTCATGAAAAAATATTTTCACTATCTTGATTAACATTTGTACTCTGATTTTATGATGTCCAAACTTCTATCTTATCTTTATCAGTCACCCCCGTTCTTCCTCATCCTTACATCCACAGCAGAATTACTGTCAAAACACCTGAGGCACACTGTAAATAATGGTGATACACAGCACAGCTAGGAAAAATGTAAGATTTTTGCTTTCCTTTTCCTTTCCTCAATACTGCTGTATGTAGAGTATCTCACAAAAGTGAGTACACCCGTCACGTTTTTGTAAATATTTTTTATTACATCTTTTCATGTGAAAACACTGAATAAATGACACTTTGCTACAATGTAAAGTAGTGAGTGTACAGCTTGTATAACAGTGTAAATTTGCTGTCCCCTCAAAATAACTCAACACACAGCCATTAATGTCTAAACCGCTGGCAACAAAAGTGAGTACACCCCTAAGTGAAAATGTCCAAATTGGGCCCAAAGTGTCAATATTGTGTGTGACCACCATTATTTTCCAGCACTGCCTTAACCCTCTTGGGCATGGAGTTCACCAGAGCTTCACAGATTGCCACTGGAGTCCTCTTCTACTTCTCCATGACGACATAAGGAGCTGGTGGATGTTAAGAGATCTTGCGCTCCTCCACCTTCCATTTGAGAATGCCCCACAGATGCTCAATAGGGTTTAGGTCAGGAGACATGCTTGGCCAGTCCATCACCTTTACCCTCAGCTTCTTTAGCAAGGCAGTGGTTGTCTTGGAGAGGTGTTTGGGGTCGTTATGGTGGAATACTGCCCTGCAGCCCAGTCTCTGAAGGGAGGGGATCATGCTCTGCTTCAGTATGTCACAGTACATGTTGGAATTCACGGTTCCCTAAATGAACTGTAGCTCTCCAGTGCTGGCAGCGCTCATGCAGGCCCAGACCATGACACTCCCACCACCATGCTTGACTGTAGGCAAGACACACTTGTCTTTGTACTTCTCACCTGGTTGCCGCCACACACGCTTGACAACATCTGAACCAAATAAGTGTATCTTGGTCTCATCAGACCACAGGACATGGTTCCAGTAATCCATGTCCTTAGTCTGCTTGTCTTCAGCAAACTGTTTGCAGGCTTTCTTGTGCATCATCTTTAGAAGAGGCTTCTTCTGGGACGACAGCCATGCAGACCAATTTGATGCAGTGTGTGGCGTATGGTCTGAGCACTGACAGACTGACCCCCCCACCCCTTCAACCTTTGCAACAATGCTGGCAGCACTCATACGTCTATTTCCCAAAGTCAACCTCTGGATATGACGCTGAGCACGTGCACTCAACATCTTTGGTCAACCATGACGAGGACTGTTCTTAGTGGAACCTGTCCTGTTAAACCACTGTATGGTCTTGGACACCGTGCTGTAGCTCAGTTTCAGGGTCTTGGCAATCTTCTTATAGCCTTAAGCAATAATTCTATTGCTAGACTTTCTGAGTTAGTCTAAACTGGTAAGGTAACCTGCAAAGGCCTTTAAAGCATGAACTATGGATAATTTAAAGTATCTTAGTTTGTCGCCATTCCACAGGCTTACACAATTTTAAAGCGTGACATGTTTGGTATCTATTTAGTCGGCATAACATATTTTATATTTTACCAAAAGATTGGGTGTTATGTTTGTGTTCACTAAAAGTTGTTAAAGTTTTTTTTCCTGAACATTTGAGTTTAAATAACTGCTGTGCAAAAATGTGTGACATAAACATTATAACACTCAACATTTTATTCTCCGGGACCATATATTATATAAAATATTGGGGGGGGGGTTTTCTAAATAATGTTTTGGCAAAAAAATAGATAATAACATAAAATGTGAGAACTGTCAGTATTGGCCTGGGGTCAAGTGGTTAATATGCACACTGCTTCTCGATACTAGGCAGGAAGGCAAGAGCTGTGTGAATAATTTAAAAGGTATGCTTAGACTATGCGTTTACAGTTTCATTACATTGCACTAGTGAGCTATGATAATAAACTGTAGTGTTTACTTGTTTGATAACATTTGAAAACACCCATGGTTTTATTCTTATAAATAATTCAAAAATAAATATTTCTTGCCTTTTCTATGTGTTTGTTTGCCTTGCTACAAAAACTGAAGAAAAGTGGAAATGCATTCTGTCCCCACTGACAAAGAGGGACGCACTGAGTTTCCCCTCATTAACATACAATGCAGGCCACATTTAGATCTTTATCCCTTATTTAGGATGAAGAGGTGTTCAAATATGGTTTACAACAGATTAGGGTCTCCAAACACAGTACAGTCAGGGTTAATTATAGTAAACATTACCTTCCCAACCCCTTCTGTATAGCAGAGAAAAATCTCAGTTTGAGTTTTCTAAAAAGAGTAAGGGCCAGCTCACATCACATGCAGTCCAGTGTGGGTTTTTTCTGCATCAAAAATACATAGAAAGTAATTTATATGGTTTACAATGGCATAGTTCACACCAGTTCCAGGGCATTCCAGTTCCAGAAAAAAATAAATAAATAAATAAAAGAAGTAGAACATGCTGCATTTTTCCTGCACTGGACTGTACTGGAACTCTGTAAAACGCATCAAAAACATACTGCAATGTACCAAAATCGCAACGGATCCCAGTACAGTGGGAAAAAAAAAAAAAAAAAAGTAGAACATGCTGCATTGTTCTTGCCCTTGACTGTACTGGAATGCAGTAAAATGCATCAAAGATGCACCAGAATACACCGGACCCCAGTACATTGAAATAAAACAGGAACAAAAGAAAAAAAGAAACCATCTGGAATGCATCCGGAAACGCATCAAAAACACACTTGCAGAAATTGATGCGGAATGGATCTGGAGTGCATTTTTGTGGTGTGAAGCAGCCCTAAGTAAAATGTAAACAGCATTTTTTATTTTTCTTTAACTTAGATAGAGAACATTTAACAAAGTAGGGATTATCCCAATTTGGTTGCAAAAGTGGAAATACTCTTTAAAGTGGCTGTAAAGGCAGAAGGTTTTTAACATTAATGCATGGTTGACTCCTGCTGTTGTCAATAACAGCCAGTGAGGAGAGAGTGGAGGGAGGGCCCGAGCCATGCTGTGTGTGTCAATGGACACACAGAGCGTGGCTCAGAATTGAGCATGCATGGGTGACCTATAGCAAGCGGCTTGCTATGGGGGTCACTCAGCAGGAGGGAGCAGCCTGCAACATCGGCAAGGGACCCAGGAAGAGCACTGGAGCTGCGCAAAACCACTGCACAAGGCAGGCAAGTATGCCGTGTTTGTTATTTAAAATAAAAGAAAATCCCCTTTACAATCTGCATAATAAAAAGGGAAGGATCACAATTTATGTGTGGTTTCTATTTCTTTGAATAGGGATATGTGAGTGAGGGAGTTTTTGCTGTTCTCATATCGGTCTTTGAGAATATACTTCTTTATATAAACTCCATATTTGATAAAAAAGAATCTCTACTATACTGCAGTATTTCTAATGATAATTTGTGATATAATATATGTATTGACTTTATTACCGATATGGCGATCAGTAATATGAGAGGCATGAGGAGTCGGTGCGTGAGACGGAGTGTTGGGGAATGGTTTATCACTTTATTAGGAGGAGCTATCACGGACTGGAAGTCAATGGAAGTTGAAAATATTTTACAAGTGGAGAACCAATAACACTTTACTGATGTGGTGGACTCTAACATACAGTATATAGACACATATTTAGTTCACTGTGATTGAATGGTGTATATTAAAAAAATTTTTGGATTTTTCACCCCCCCCCCCCCCCCCCCCATTTATTACAGTGGTCTCCAAACTGTGGCCCTTTAGGTACTATTCCCCTCACTGACACCAATGATGGGACCCAATTCCCCTCACTGACACCAATGATGGGACCCAATTCCCTTTAATGACACCAATGATGGGACCCAATTCCCCTTAATGACGGGACACAATTCTGCCCAATGATGGGACGCAATTCCTTCACAATGACACCAATAATGGAACACAATTCCTCCCAATGACACCAATGAGGCCCAATAAATCCAATAATGGGACACAATTCCTTCCCAATGACACCAATAATGGAACACAATTCCTCCCAATGACACCAATGAGGCCCAATAAATCCAATAATGGGACACAATTCCTTCCCAATGACACCAATAATGGCACACAATTCCTCTCAGTGACACCAACGAGGCCCAATGACTCCAATAATGGGACGCAATTCCTCCCCAATGACACCAATGATGGAACACAATTCCTCCCCAATGACACCAATGATGGAACACAATTCCTCCCCAATGACACCAATGATGGAACACAATTCCTCCCCAATGACACCAATGATGGAACACAATTCCTCCCCAATGACGGAACACAATTCCTCCCCAATGACACCAATGATGGAACACAATTCCTCCCCAATGACACCAATGATGGAACACAATTCCTCCCCAATGACACCAATGATGGAACACAATTCCTCCCCAATGACACCAATGATGGAACACAATTCCTCCCCAATGACACCAATGATGGAACACAATTCCTCCCCAATGACACCAATGATGGAACACAATTCCTCCCCAATGACACCAATGATGGAACACAATTCCTCCCCAATGACACCAATGATGGAACACAATTCCTCCCCAATGACACCAATGATGGAACACAATTCCTCCCCAATGACACCAATGATGGAACACAATTCCTCCCCAATGACACCAATGATGGAACACAATTCCTCCCCAATGACACCAATGATGGAACACAATTCCTCCCAATGACACCAATGATGGAACACAATTCCTCCAATAATGGGACAAAATTCCTCCCAATGACACCAATAATGGGACAAAATTCCTCCCAATGACACCAATAAAGGGACAAAATTCCTCCCAATGACACCAACAACGAGGCCCGATTACTCCAATGATGGGACAAAAATTCCTACCAATGACGAAACATAATTCCTCCCACTGACACCAAACGATGGGGCATTGCTTTTTCCCACTGCCGTAGGGACCTTTTCTGCTCTCAATGACCACAGTACAGTCCAGTCCAGTCCCCCTAGAGTTTGAAGGTCAGTAAACTGGCCCTTTGTTTAGAAAGCTTGGAGACCCCTGATTTAGTAGAACAGTATTATGTAGTAGGGATTTGTACAAAAGAATATTCCTGCGCTATCAGATATGGAGTTGGCTAAAAGTGGAACAGCTGCACGCACCTATTAGGTATCACTTGGCCTAAATGAATATTGTATAGATGGATGGTGCCGCGCTAATCCTATTGTGTAAGCTTCTACTTAATACATTAAATAAAGAAACCGGCCTGAAGGGCCACTGATGTAAAAAACAAATACTATGACCCACTGTGTACACTAAATAAAATTATGAATAAATATGTGGATGTGACCAATAAATAAACAGCCTAAATACTTAATAAATAGTCACCGTGACTAACCATAAATATGACTGTTCTGACGAAAAGACAGTGAAAATAAATAATATTCCTTAATTGTCAATCACAAATCAACAAAGTGCATAGTGCCAACACTGTGCAACCTAGATATCTGAACCATAAAGTGCCTATATGTTGTGAACCAACAAATTTTCCATAAAGTGCAAAACAAACGTAAAAATAATGTGCAAATAATAACTCCAAAACTGAATAGTAATAAATTGAATGTCCCAATAAGTTGAAAATGAAAAACGAGGGAAAAAAAATCACACGGGAAAATCGTCCATAATCTTAAATACAATCTTGTGACATAAGGTGCTGGCATGCGCATGTAGCAGTTAAAGTGCCTGGTGATTCAAAATTTCATGCAGCTTCGTGTGTGAACACTCCAGTGAGCAGTGGCCCCTTACCTCACAGGAATGGGGCAACAGCATATGACCAAACTGGTTCTTTAACTTTTTCCACCTAGCGGCTCCTACGTATTCCTCACCGTCCTGGGGTGGGATTCCCTCAGATATGGTCCAGGGGGGTGTTTAAAAACAGGAATAAAAGGAACCCAATAGTGTAACTCCGTTTAAAAAGTAACAACGTTTATTAGGCAAAAACAGCAGGTACTCACATTTACAATGAATGGTGAGGTGTTTGTATCCGACGAGCGGCGAGCTCGTAGCTTTCCTTCAGTGTATCCAGCCTATCCTGTCCCTACGCGTGACGTCACACCACACGTGACTTCTTCAGGGGATCCTAATAAACGTTGTTACTTTTTAAACGGAGTTACACTATTGGGTTCCTTTTATTCCTGTTTTTAAACACCCCCTGGACCATATCTGAGGGAATCCCACCCAGGACGGTGAGGAATACGTAGGAGCCGCTAGGTGGAAAAAGTTAAAGAACCAGTTTGGTCATATGCTGTTGCCCCATTCCTGTGAGGTAAGGGGCCACTGCTCACTGGAGTGTTCACACACGAAGCTGCATGAAATTTTGAATCACCAGGCACTTTAACTGCTACATGCGCATGCCAGCACCTTATGTCACAAGATTGTATTTTTAAGATTATGGACGATATTCCCGTGTGATTTTCCCTCGTTTTTCATTTTCAACTTATTGGGACATTCAATTTATTACTATTCAGTTTTGGAGTTATTATTTGCACATTATTTTTACGTTTGTTTGCACGCCTGCACTTTATGGAAAATTTGTTGGTTCACAACATATAGGCACTTTATGGTTCAGATATCTAGGTTGCACAGTGTTGGCACTATGCACTTTGTTGATTTGTGATTGACAATTAAGGAATATTATTTATTTTCACTGTCTTTTGATCAGAACAGTCATATTTATGGTTAGTCACGGTGACTATTTATTAAGTATTTAGGCTGTTTATTTATTGGTCACATCCACATATTTATTCATAATTTTATTTATTTAGTGTACACAGTGGGTCATAGTATTTGTTTTTTACATCAGTGGCCCTTCAGGCCGGTTTCTTTATTTAATGTATTAAGTAGAAGCTTACACAATAGGATTAGCGCGGCACCATCCATCTACACAATGTAGTAGGGATTGTTTAGAGTGTTCATAGTGCTGCCTCAGATCTGCCAAAATGTTTACACAGATGTGGTGTTAAAATTAAAAATTTGACAGAAGGTTTAACTCCTCCCCTTTATATTCAAAAGCAAGCCTTTCAAGCTAGACTACACCCTCCCATCCTTTATAACCAACGAGGCAGCCATCTTAGCATTTGTTTGATCTACAGTTACCATGGCGCTGCACATGTGATCAGCTATGCCATTTGACAGTTCACTTGAGAGCACAAGCAACTGTGACTAATATCATTCATGGCATGCCTTGAATGTAACTGTTTTGGGAAACTGTTAAAGCGATGGGTTTAGTTCCTCTTTTACACAAGGGGGTGGATCTCGGTAGATGAAAGTGCAATGTTTAAAAGCTCTGCAGGAAATGTGTTATATATAACAGGCTTCACATCTTGTACTTTCCAGCACAAAGTGAATAAATTTTTTTTTTAAAGCAGAAATATTGTATTTTGGATATCGTATATCTTATGGTTGTTTGTTCCAAAAACACATTTTATACAAAGTAAATGTGATCATTCTATCCTGGCTTTCAGTAGGCAGTGTGAATACAGAGATAGAATGAAGGGAAGCCCCCCCCCCCCCCCCCCCCCCCCATTGCTGACATTACACCTGCATTCTCCCCATGCTATAAGACAATGTTCCACTCACCTGCACTATGCTGTCTCCTATCTCCAGAGACAGCACATAGATTCCAGGGATCTGCTGCTCCACCAGCTTCTTTATGCCCCCCATACTAAGGGGGTTACAGCAGGAGTCGCCTGGATAGAATAGAACACACAGCAGAGGATGAGTGTACTACACTACAACTAAGGTGAGCATCCTCCCCCGAATACATATATATTATACCCTCCTTACCCATCCCATGCCATATAACGAGCGGCACCGGGCCCCCTGCCTTGTCCACAACTTCTCCACACACACAGATAATCCACAGCCCGAACAACACAAACTTTACTGACTCCATTTCAGTGCGAGCAATGCTTCCTGCTATGGTCACGTGACATGTGTCAGCTGACTTCTAGCCCTGAAGTCTCATGTGATCTGTAGAGGAGAAAGAATAGGAGGCGGGGCTGATAATGTACTGTAGGCAGGGAGGTGTACAGAGTGAGACAGATGACATCTCCATAGTGATTGGAGAGCTAATGACACAACTAAAAGCCACGTTGTTCTATTTAAGAGGTCTGGTGTAGATCACTGCTGTAAATTTAAATCAATAAATGACACTAAATCAGACTCATTTCTTCTAAAAAGAGTATTTTTATCTCAGCATGTGTGGAGAGATCATACACAATACAATCTGATTGTATGATCTCCTTAAGGCTGAGAATACACAATGCAATCTGATTGTACGATCTCCTTAAGGCTGAGAATACACAATACAATCTGTACAATCTCCTTAAGTCTGAGAATATACAATACAATCTGATTGTACAATCTGCTTAAGGCTGAGCATACACTATACCAAGGCTCAAAATTTCAAGTCCTGAGCTACTAGCTAGGCCATAAAGCGTTTGTTAACCCAAAAAAAAAAAGAATCCTGCTCCTTTAAAGCATGTTATACAGCACAGTGCTTGTGCTTTGTAATTTTTGCCCCTTGTAATACCTGGTTGATCCTGCCAGTTTCTTCCCTCCCCTTTGTAAACTGACCATGGTGTATCATTGCTGCTGAGCCCTGACACCGTGGTCAGTTTACGTGCCTCCATCCAGGGCGGGACTGGGAATATAAACCAGCCCTGGAAAAAATGTCATACCAGCCCCACAGCTTTATTATACCATCTCAAAATCATAACGTTGTTATTTTCTTGTTCATGAAAGGGAAAACTATGCATTTTAGGCACATTTGAAGAGTGTATTATATATATTATATATAGATATGAAAGCACATAGGGCTAGGGAGATATATATATAACATTCCAGTTAAAAGTGGTAATAAACAAAAGTTATTGTATTTACGCCCCCCCCCCCCCCCCCCTTAAATCAGTGACCTCCTCAGACTGGCCTGGCAGCGCTGTGACTGACCTCTTCTCAGGTGCACCATGCAGGGCTCAGTCAGTCGGCTCCAGCTCAGTCGGTTTTATCCTATAGTCTCCTCTCCACAGTCCACACACATCTAACTTCTCCTGTGACCCCCATCCTGGTAGCACTCCCACTCTTGACTCCTCTCCAGACTCCCTCAGACTGCAGACATGAGATGGTCAGAGACTGCAGACATGATATAAGACAAGAGATGGTCAGAGACTGCATTCATGGTACAAGAGATCAATGCAATCTCACTGTGCCTATAATCACAGCCTCACTGTGCCCAAAATTGCAGCCTCACTGTGCCCATAATCACAGCCTCACTGTGCCCATAATCGCAGCCTCACTGTGCCCATAATCGCAGCCTCACTGTGCCCATCAATGCAGCCTCACTGTGCCCATCAATGCAACCTCACTGTGCCCATCAATGCAGCCTCACTGTGCCCATCAATGCAACCTCACTGTGCCCATCAATGCAGCCTCACTGTGCCCATCAATGCAGCCTCACTATGCCCATCAATGTAGCCTCAATGTGCCCATCAATGTGGCCTCACTGTGCCTATGAATGCAGACTCACCATAGCCTGCTCTTGATCACATACACAGCGGACATCTCCTGCTGTGTGTCACAGAGCTGGGTCTGTGTGTTGTCGGCGGCGCTGTGACAAGGTCCCGTCCCCCTAGAACGGCTCGTGTGATAGGTGGAACACAGATTCAATCTACTAATCACACGAGCCGGTCTAGGGGGGCGGAACCTTGTAACAGCGCCGCCGACAACACACAGACCCAGCCCTGTGACACACAGCGCTCCCGCTGTGTGTGACAAAGAAGAGGAGGAGGCGGGAGCGCTGCAGCCTGCAGCCACAGATCAAAGCGGCCCCAGGAAATTTCCCGGTAGGCCAGTCGGGCCCTGCCTCCATCATCCGCAGCTCTCCTGTCTCTCCTTTGTCCTCCTCCCCTCCCTGCCTGTCTGCCCCTGTGTCAGTGCCCGCCTCCTCCCCTCCTGCTGCTCTCATAACTGTTTAAAATGTATATAAAACTCCTGGTTCCCTAATGACAGGTACTCCTGTCTCTGTGTTTAATTAAAAAATGCCTCCTTTACTGTATTTCAGAGCGGCTTCCAGCGGTCGCGTGACCGGCTGGCTCGCTCCTCTTTTCCTTGTGTTCCGGCTTACGTCAGCAGGGGAATCTTGGCCCCGCCCACTGCATCTGTCAGCTGGGGCAGAGGAGACAGCCAGCCGGTGACGTGATCATGGGGAACCGCTCTGAAATCCTGTAAATAAGGCATTTTTAAAATAAAACACAGAGACAGGAGCACCTGTCATTAGGGAACCAGCAGGATTATGTACAGTGGCTTGCGAAAGTATTCGGCCCCTTGAACTTTTCAACCTTTTGCCACATTTCAGGCTTCAAACATAAAGATATACAATTTTAATTTTTTGTGAAGAATCACCAACAAGTGGGACACAATTGTGAAGTGGAACGAAATCTTTTGGATTTTTGAAACTTTTTTAACTAATAAAAAAATGAAAAGTGGGGTGTGCAAAATTATTCGGCCCCCTTGCGTTAATACTTTGTAGAGCCACCTTTTGCTGCGATTACAGCTGCAAGTCGCTTGGGGTATGTCTCTATCAGTTTTGCACATCGAGAGACTGAAATTCTTGCCCATTCTTCCTTGCAAAACAGCTCGAGCTCAGTGAGGTTGGATGGAGAGCGTTTGTGAACAGCAGTTTTCAGCTCTTTCCACAGATTCTCGATTGGATTCAGGTCTGGACTTTGACTTGGCCATTCTAACACCTGGATACGTTTATTTGTGAACCATTTCTTTGTAGATTTTGCTGTATGTTTGGGATCATTGTCTTGTTGGAAGATAAATCTCCATCCCAGTTTCAGGTCTTTTGCAGACTCTAACAGGTTTTCATCCGGAATGGTCCTGTATTTGGCTGCATCCATCTTCCCTCAATTTTAACCATCTTCCCTGTCCTGCTGAAGAAAAGCAGGCCCAAACCATGATGCTGCCACCACCATGTTTGACAGTGGGGATGGTGTGTTGAGTGTGATAAGCTGTGTTGCTTTTACGCCAAACATATCGTTTTGCATTGTGGCCAAAAAGTTCGATTTTGGTTTCATCGGACCAGAGCACCTTCTTCCACATGTTTGGTGTGTCTCCCAGGTGGCTTGTGGCAAACTTTAGACGAGACTTTTTATGGATATCTTTGAGAAATGGCTTTCTTCTTGCCACTCTTCCATAAAGGCCAGATTTGTGCAGTGTACTACTGATTGTTGTGCTATGGACAGACTCTCCCACCTCAGCTGTAGTTCTCTGCAGTTCATCCAGAGTGATCATGGGCCTCTTGGCTGCATCTCTGATCAGTCTTCTCCTTGTCTGAGCTGAAAGTTTAGAGGGACAGCCAGGTCTTGGTAGATTTGCAGTGGTTTGATACTCCTTCCATTTCAAAATGATCGCTTGCACAGTGCTCCTTGGGATGTTTAAAGCTTGGGAAATCTTTTTGTATCCAAATCCGGCTTTAAACTTCTCCACAACAGTATTACGGACCTGCCTGGTGTGTTCCTTGGTCTTCATGATGCTCTCTGCGCTTTCAATAGAACCCTGAGACTATCACAGAGCAGGTGCATTTATACAGAGACTTGATTACACACAGGTGGATTCTATTTATCACCATCAGTCATTTAGGACAACATTGGATCATTCAGAGATCCTCGCTGAACTTCTGGAGTGAGTTTGCTGCACTGAAAGTAAAGGGGCCGAATAATTTTGCACGCACCACTTTTCAGTTTTTTAATTGCTAAAAAAGTTTAAAATATCCAATAGATTTCGTTCCACTTCACAATTGTGTCCCACTTGTTGGTGATTCTTCACAAAAAATTAAAATTTTATATCTTTATGTTTGAAGCCTGAAATGTGGCAAAAGGTTGAAAAGTTTCAAGGGGGCCGAATACTTTCGCAAGCCACTGTACATTTGTACGAGTGGGTTAACAAACACTTTAAGGGTTACTCACAACCAGTTGCCCCACTCAACCCCTACCCAGCCCCGCCCCTAAACACACCCTCATAAATTATCTCATTAAATTACACTGTTAAATGTGTTATGCAGAATTAAGTTACAAAAAATAAATATTGACATCTTTATCAGTGTCCATCAGTGCAACATATGAGTGCAGCTTACCAGTGCCCATCAGTGCCTCTTTATCAGTGTCCATCAATGCAGCCTCACCAGTGCCCATCAGCGCAGCCTCATCAGTGCCCAATGCCCATCAATGTAACCTCACCAGTGCCCATCAGTGCAGCCTGACCAGTGCACAGGGATCAAAGAAAGCAGAGGAAGAGGAGAGTCAGCCGGATCATCACACAGAGAGGGGACTGCCTGCTGCGACAGGTTTGATTTGAATTGCCCAGCGATCACAGTCACACAAAGGCCTCCTGGACCAGCCCCTATGATAGCTGCCACACGTTCCAGCATTGGACCAGTGTGCTGTCTATCAAAGGAGCCGGTCCAGGATGCGGGACTGCAGCCAACAGGCAATTCAAATCCTGCTTGCTTCTGCGTCTATTGACACAGACAGCAAGACTCGGCCCCGCCCCCCGCGTCATTGGATTTGATTGCTTCTCAGCAAGTGTAGTATCTGTTCTTATCAGTTACCAAGTGGTGGCCCTGTGCTACTGTCCCTGACCTATGGCGGTAGGTTAGGGATGGGGGAGGCTATGCAAATCCACTTGGTGTAATGGTAACCTGGAAGGTTAGTATTGGTGGGAACCGAACCCAGACTGCTCGACGTTAACTGAGGGCTGGCACTAGGTTCTCCCCAAGAAAGCTCGTTACCTCCTGATGGGGATGGAGAGGCACTGGGTCTGGCCGAAAGCCGGGTCCCGAAAAAGAAGCCCGTGGTGTATGTGCCCCTGGAGTGGCAGTCCAGGAGTGCCGTAATTACTCACTGTGAATAGGGGTGTCACTATGAGTTTTATCGGCACCCTACACACTTTTTTCACACCTGCCTCTTGGGCTGGGCCTTTTGGCTAGCACCAGAGGAATTTTTTATTCCTGGCCAGAAGGCCGGCCATTGTACTGCACAATGGCACCTGCACTTTCTCCACTTCTCTTTCCCCACCTTTATGTTGTTTGTCTTGTTTGTCACTTTATGTATTTTTTTTTGGTTGTTGGGTTTGTGCACATTTCACGTTTGATTAGTAGGGTGTAGGTCCTCGGGCCTGCCCTGAATGTCTTGGAAGGGGGTGGACATGGCCTTTTTGGCTTGGTTCGCCCTCTCTCATAGGGTCTCCCTTCGGGGGAGCCCCACCTAGTACTTGGAGTGGTCTGTTTCGGCAGACCTCCCAGAAAACGTGGTCCGTCTGGTTTCGGCCAGATTGACCATGTGAAAGTACCCTAGTCCCCGTCTGCAGCCTAATGCCCTGGGGATAAGGGCAGAGGTCCCTTCTCTTTGGGGGAGGACCATATATGCAATTTTGTGTCTCGCTTTTTGGTGTGCACTTTTATTTTGCACCAGGTGGAGTTTTTGAATTAGTTCACACACCACAGGCTTTAAAGAAAAAAATGAATTTGATTGACAGCAGCAGGAGCCAATGGCTGTGCTGCTATCAATCTATCCAATCAGGACTTGAGACACTGGCTGTTGCTGGTGTGCTCGTTCCCGGCGTGAGAAAGACAGGGTTCAGGTAAGTAAAATGGTGGCTCTGAGGGGATGCTGTATGACAGGAGGTTTTTCATCTTAACCTCCCTGGCGGTATGATTATGTCAGATTTTTGCGTCTCAAAGCGGTACATTGTTTTGCATGGAAATTTGGCGTTTTATATTGTAGGCCTGTAATTCTTAGGAATAACTCACTTAAATCTGTCCAAACAAGAGTCTAGTAGACATCCGGGTATGATAACGTTTGAAACACAAAATAATAAATTATAATATAATAAATAACTATAAATAATTATAACAAACAATAATATAATAATAATATTTATTCAATAAAGTAATCAAATCAAAAATACCGAAATTTGCTCAGTTGAAGAATTGTCACTGTCATTACTTTCAGTGTTTGATGACGAATTTCCCCACGAATCACTATCGCTCAATTCTGCAAGTGTTCTAATTTACTATTGCTGTTTTCTGGTCTAAAACCGCTTTTGTCGTAAAGGAACATTTTTTTGTTGCCATGGACATTCTTAGGATTCCATGCAGAAAGAACAGTATATATATAATATAAAACTGCAAGCAGGGCACTGGACAAAGCATTAGGGACAAAAGGGAGTTGAAATTATTTGATACAGTAATGTTCTCTGTAAGATTACAGTGTACTGTATGTATTATGCTTTTTGAATTTGGTGCCGGGCTCTGTCCCCGTGCGTCGCGATGCTCACAGGGAACGGAGCCCAGCTCAGTGATAGATCGAGTGGAGGACACAGCCCACATACACAGCGGGGAGACAGCACAGGATCCTGGGGACAAGGTAAGTAACTTTGCCTGGATCCTGCTATGCGATCCCGAGTGCGGCTCGGGGGTTACTGCTTTTGGTAATGAAAATTCACCCCGAGCCACACTTGAGATTACCGCTAGGGAGGTTAATGCATAGAATGCATTAAGGTGAAATACCTTGAGGGTTTACAACCCCTTTAAAGTGGTAGTAAACGCCCATACTTGAATTTATACCTATAATTAAGCCTATAATAGGACTTATCTATAGGTAGTGTAAATATCTCCTAAACGTGCACCGTACATGTAGCCAGTGACATCACTGGCGCATGCGCTCTGAAGGAATGGCGGCTCCCGTGTGCATGTGCAGGAGTGACATCATCGCGGACTCCGTCTGTGCGAGTGGCCAGAGCCGCCGGAAGGAAGACGGGTGAATGTGCAAGCCCTGTCAACGGTGACAGCTCAACGCTGGAAGGGCTTCGTTCTAAGGTAAGTTTCACATAATGTGCTAGTATGCGATGCATACTAGCACAGTATAACTTTGCCTTGCAGGTTAAAAAAAAAAATTGCCAGCGGTTTACTACTGCGTTAAGGCTGAGCATACACTAAACAATCTGATTGCACAATCTCCTTAAAGCGTTTGTTACCACAACACTTCATATTCCTGATATGTGCCTGCTGTACCTTGTACTTGTATAAGTTCTCTTTGTATTGCTTCCTTTATATAAAATCTATTGGTGATCCTAACAGTCCCTCTGTTTTCCTACTAAAAACTGACCACACTAAGCAGGAGAACACACCATGGCCAGCTCTCTAGCTATGCTAGTGTACTCTCTTCCAACGATCAGACGTGCTCTGACACGCCCCCACTGCACAGCCTTTCATTGGTAAGCTCAGTGTGCTGCTGCTTCTTCTCCCCCCAGTTCTTATGCAGCTGAGAGCAGAGGGAATCTAATCACTTATAAAAATCTAAAAGAAAAAAGTTATTGATAATTTTTTTTTATATCTATACAACAAAGTTTTGCCTTTCATTTCTATTTAAAGCGGAATAGGTCATTTTACAAGGTGATCGTTTACAATCACTTTAAGGCTGAGCATACACTTTACAATCTGTTGGAATACATTGTTCATGTATTTTGTGAAACAAGTACATCAACCCGTAGATGGCAGTGTTTTTACATTTTTAATATGTTTTTTAGCCGCATCTATATGACTATCCTCTTGAAGACCAAGGGGGTGATTTACTAAGAAGGCACTGCACCAGTTCATACATTAATTGGTGCGCTGGAAAAGTCAATAATTGAACGTGCGAACTGGTGCACACTGAAGCGCAAATAGCGATAATAAATATCCGCATATCTAAACTGCAACTGTCACTAGAGTAACTGCGGTTTTCTCATTGATAATAGCACACGCCCAATACAATTGGTTAATTTAATCTTATTGGATGTGTCTTGTCAGGCAAATAGTAGGTGTACTTAGTTAATGAACCCTTTTGATGCTAATCTCATTCCTTTCACTTCTAATATCTTTGAAATGTGTTTTTTCAAGACATGCTAGAGCAGTGGTTCTCAACTCCTGTCCTCAGGACCCACTAACAGGCCAGGTTTGCAAGATAACTGAAATAAATCACAGGTGATATAATTTGCTGCTCAATGATTGCAGTATTCTAGTCTGCATCTCCCCAAGGTAATACTTAAAATCTGGCCTGTTGGTGGGTCCCGAGGACTGGAGTTGAGAACCACTGTGCTAGAGCGATCAGGAATCTTCAAACTATGGCTCTCCAGCTGTTGCGGAACTACACATCCCATGAGGCATTGTAAAACTCTGACATTCACAGACATGACTAGGCATGATGAGAATTGTAGTTCCCGAACAACTGGAGGGCCGTAGTTTGAAGACCCCTGTGCTAGACCATTATTATGCCTCCAGAATTTGGAGTGTGGCATCTACCCAACTTCTTTCTGCTGGTACACACAAGAACCTACATCTATAGATATATCTATATATACACACACATTGAAGCAGGTAGCAATATGCATTGGCCCATAAGTGAATCTGTACACAGGAAGTAGGTGTGTGTTTTGAGGCCAAATCATTTAGACATACACACATGACCCAAACAAACACCACCCCATGTAAAAATAAATTAATAATTATCTTAATTTGCAAATAGGGATCATCTCTTCCTCAGAGAACAGTGAGCGGGGCATAGTGGTGGGAAGAAATTAACAGCAGTACAAGCAACTTCCTGGAGGGGCGTGATGTAATTCCTGTGTGCTGGCCACCGTTTCCGGGAACCAGATAGGCGCCACGGGTACATACCTCCACGCACACAGCAATTGCACATCTCACATACACAACGGTCACGGATCTAGATGCAGGAACCCAATTTTTATAGTAATTAATAGTAAAGTAGGTGCAGATTTCCAGGACTGGACTAACAAATGTTTCTAGTGAAAGGCAACTGGTGTTTTCTATTAAACAAGGTCTAAATGGGCCATTGACATGCATCACAGTTGAACTTAGGAATGTGTCTTTGCAAAGTTAAATGAAATCCTTTCTTATTTTTGCTTGGGGATAAAGTACAGAGGGATTAGAAGTCTTGTCAGTTTTTGGGGATGTCTGCACCCCTGTTTGGGTGAAGACAACTCCCAAATGTTGCCAGTTTCTCCTTCAAATTTATTTACTTCCTGTCACATAGCCAAACAGGAAGTGAAGGTAAAACCCTACCAATGTCTTTCCTTGGGGACACACAGGTCAATCTAAATAATTTCCCCATTAGGTAAATTGCACTCTTGCATTTTGCTCTGTACACCCCAAATTATTAGGTATCTTGGACTTTGGGGTTTATTTCCTAAAGGAAAATCCACTTTGCACTGCAAGTGCACTTGGAAGTGCAGTTGCTGGAGATCCGAGGGTGACATGCAATGAAAACGAAATGATTGGATGATAAAATTACCAGTGCTTCCCCTCAGATTTACAGCAAGTACACTTGTATTGCAGAGTGGATTTGCCTTTAATAAACCCCAAAATACCTAATAATTTGGGGTGTACACAACAAAGTACTAGAGTGCAATTTGCCTAATGGGGATACTAGTTAGATTGACCTGTGTGTCCGCAAGGAAAGACATTGCTAGGGTTCTACCCTCACTTCCTGTTTGGCTATGTGACAGGAAGTGAAGCCAATTTTCAGATAAGGGACACAAAGCCTGACGTAACACTCACTTGGTTTCCCTCAAATGCTCCCAATTAGAATAGGATTGTCTTGAGCTAGATTTTAGCTCAGTGCTCTAAATCAGTGGTTCTCAACCCTGTCCTCAAGTACCCCCAACAGGCCATGTTTGCAGGTTTTCCGTCATCTTGCACAGGTGCTTTAAATCACAGTCAAGGGCTTGGTATTTTGGACAGCTATTTTAGCTAAGATAAATTCCCAAAACATGTCCTGTTGGGGGTACTTGAGGCTGAGAACCACTGCGCTAAAATGGAAAATTGAATACTTTATTACGTACTCTCTGTAATTTTCCTTTCCTGGTGCCTATCCATGGCGGCATATGCACAATCCATGGATATGCTACCATGAAGGAACCAGGAAAGTAGCTTTTAGACAAATCACACCTTTTTTTGTTTTGCCATGCCAATCAGCCTAGTTAAGCTGCAGCTGGAAAATCTGTGGCATGAAAATTGTTTTGGGGGGGGGGGGGGGGGGGAGTGTAAAATGCATTACTTGGATTGAGCATGCATCTGCAAAACAAATTATTAACAAAAGCACATAAAACATAAACATTTGCTACAAATTTTATTGGTCAACAAAACATGACTTGGAAAGAGCAAGGAAAGCAAAAAATACATGTATGTTCATTTGAGACACTAAAAGAATATGGTTTTGAGTTCTGACCATTTTGCAGAGGAAATTAACAAGAGTTAAAAGGAGTGTGCCCACAAACGGACAGTCTCTTAAGGATTTAATCATTTAGTAGCCACAACAGCTTAAGGAATATTTTGCAAAATAATGCAGTACAGACAATTAAATCAAAGTGAAACTAACAACCTACAAACACAGATCTCACTAAGGATGAGCTCAGGCGTGTTCACACACTCCACGTGTAGAGCCCACCAGGAAGTCGGCACTGCGCTGCGCTAATCACAGGCAGAGAGACATTTCCCGATCTCTGCAGCCGCACATCGGGAAAATGTCTCACTGCCTGTGATTAGCGCTCCACAGTGCTGACTTCCTGGCGGGCTCTGCACGTGGAGTGTGCGAACACACCGGAGCTCATCCTTAGATCTCACACACACACACGCTGCTTTTCAGGGCAAGGTAAAGAATGCTATCTGCAAGCTCTATAACTGACTTGTTAACTTTGCTAGTCCCCACTTGGCTGGCTTATATTCTGGTTATTGGCCTTAAAATGGGTAGGAGGGCCCAGGTCCCACCCTGAGGGACATATATCAATGTCATCAATTTGGACAACCCCAAAAACGAAACAAGGAGAAGTGAGTTTAAAAATGCAAAATTGCTTAAAAGCTAGTAACTTGGCGGTGGGGGGGGGGTGGGCTTACCCTGCCTGTAAAGTGGTGCATCTGCAGCATGTATCCAAAATGCTGCTTCAAAGATGCCTTAGAGAAAACTTACAAATCTACATTGCAGCTGCAAGATTGTAACTCAAAACAAATAATAGCCTCACCCCCCCCCCCCCCAAATACATACAAGGCCATTTGGGTCTGTTATGGCTTAAAATGAGAACCCCCACGTGAAAAATACCACCCCAAATGAAAAAAAATGGTGCCCCTCCCACACACTAACAAACCCCTAGCAAAACACACAGCAAGCCAGCCCATGAATAGGGGGGGGGGGTGGATGCTTGGGGGCAAGAGGGGCTCGGGCACCCCAAAAGTCAACCAAATTGTTCCCATATTCAGGGGAACAAGGGCCTCTTCCACACAACTCTAGGCTGGTGTTGTGGGGGGCTGCAGACAGGGGGCTTTACGGAATGTGGAAAACCCCTTTAAACTAGTGGGTACAAGGTGCTTTGTGGTTGTTATTGGGCTGAGCCCAACATGCCCCAAAGGCAGCCAGCTATGTTGAGTGCATGTGGCCTTGTATGGTTCAGGAGGGGGTTGGGCGATCGCTATTCTTGCCCCTTTTCTAGTTGGCCTTGTTGTATGCTCTGAAAAAAGATGTGGTTTCGATTGGTGAAGGCAGCTCACAGCCTTTGGAGAATAGAGTGGGGTGTGGTGTTCTCCTTTAAAAGCAAAAGTTAGCCCATGGAAATCCAAGGTGTTAGGGGGGGGGGGGGAGATGAGCATTGGAGAATGGAGTGTGCAGTTTCCCTTTAAAAGCAAAAGTTAGCCCATGGAAATCCAAGGGGTTAGAGGGGGGAGACAAGAGCATTGGAGAATGGAGTGTGGAGTTTCCATTTAAAAGCAAAAGTTAGCCCAAGGAAATCATATGCATTAGAGAGGGGAGGTTAAAAACCCTTTTAGGAGGAGCTGGAGGAGCAAGAGTCTTTTTACATAATTTTAACAAGGGGAATGTCACATGTTGGCAACGTAACATGCCAACATGACCTGTGTGCAAATCTCCTTAAAAAAATACATATGGTTGAACCAGCGTAAAAAAAAAAAAATGTCAAGTTTAAGTTTAGAGGCGCAGTTGCATGTACGTTGCTTAACATTTACATTTTGAACGAGCACAAGAGCCGCTTACTGCTTACTGCTTACATTGATCTCACGCAGTTCTAAACGTACTTGCGGGCACAGCAGGCTTTCTCTGAAAAAGTTACTTTCTCATTCTATTTTGGGCATATTTGTTACTTGGGCAGTTGTTACTAAACTTCCTCACATCACCCCACATCACCCCCATAATATTGGCGCCTCCATCTTCTGTTAATATTGAATTGAAGATGCCGTGCGCCATGTCCATAGTGGCGCACAGATTGCATTCTCCCGTGCGCTGAGATCGCTATAGTAAATGGAGGTTTCGCGCTCTGTTCCCGGCGCACCATTTCATAAATATGAAAATGTGCGTTGTGACTCGCCGTGCGTCTCTACTGATGGCGCACGGCTTTCGTAAATCAGCCTCAAGGTCTTTTCTGGCACTTTTTGTTTACAAGTAAAAATCAATATTTTTTGCTAGAAATATATATATATATATATATATATATATATATATATATATACACACACACATACATACATATACATCATCTCACAAAAGTGGGTACACCACTCACATTTTTGTAAATAGTTTATTATATCTTTTCATGTGACAACACTGAAGAAGAGACACTTTGCTACAATGTAAAGTAGTGAGTGTACAGCTTGTATAACAGTGTCAATTTGCTGTCCCCTAAAAATAACTCAACACACAGCCATTAATGTCTAAACTGCTGGAAACAAAAGTGAGTACACCCCTAAGTGAAAATGTCCAAACTGGGCCCAAAGTGTCAATATTTTGTGTGGCCACCATTATTTTCCAGCACAGCCTTAACCCTCTTGGGCATGGAGTTCACCAGATTTTCAGAGCTTGCCACTGGAGTCCTGAAGGCTGGAGTTTTTTTTACCCTTTTGCATTCTATGTATGAAGGTAAAAAAAACCTTCAGTGAGCAGCCCCCTCCCTCAGCCCCCCTAATATTTACCTAATCTTGATCCAGTGATGTGCACGAGACCTGAGGTTCTCCCAGGTCCTTCTCTCCTGACTGGGTAGGATGCAGCAGCAGGAGCCATTGGCTCCCTCTGTCAATCACAGCCAGTGAGGCGGGAGCAGGGGGCGAGACTGAGCCATCCTCTCTGTGTCTTATGGAAGCAGAGAGCCGGCTCGAGAGCGAACATGCATGAGCGCCCCCACAGCAAGCTGCTTGCTATGGGGGCACTTGGCAAGGGGGAGGGGCCCAGAGTACCAACAGGCAACCTGAGAAGAGAAGGATCAGGGCTGCTCTGTGCAAAACCACTGCACAGATCATGTAAGTATGACATGTTTTTTTATTTGTTCCATTACAATCACTTTCAGCCTTTACAATACTTTATTTTCTGTAATAGATAAACTCCTATGATCGTCAGTTCCATCTAGAGCAGGGTTTCTCAACCAGTGTTCCCCAGAGGTTTCTAGGGGTTCCTTAACCAGTTGCCGACCGCCGCACACAGATGTACGTCGACAGAGTGGCACGGGCAGGCAAAAGGGCTTACCTGTACGTCCCTGCCTGCCCGCGGGTGGGGGGTCCGATCGGACCCCCCCCCCCCCGGTGCCTGCGGCGGTCGGCAAATCTTCCCCGGCGATCGGTGATGAGGGGGAGGCCATCCATTCGTGGCCCCCCCTCGCAATCGCTCCCAGCCAATGGGATCATTTCCCTGCCTCTGTATTGTACACAGAGGCAGAGGAAATGATGTCATCTCTCCTCGGCTCGGTATTTTCCGTTCCGGGCCGAGGAGAGAAGACTGGAATGTAAGTGCACAAACACAACACAACACAGTAGAACATGCCTGATTACTGCATAGTGTCAATTTGTGACAGTTACAGTGTTGGGACAGTTAGTATTACCCCCCTTTAGGTCTAGGGTACCCCCCTAACCCCCCCTAATAAAGTTTTAACCCCTTGATCACCCCCCGTCACCAGTATCACTAAGCGATCATTTTTCTGATCGCTGTATTAGTGTCGCTGGTGACGCTGGTGACGCTAGTTAGGGACGTAAATATTTAGGTTCGCCGTCAGCGTTTTATAGCGTTTTATAGCGTCAGGGACCCCCATATACTATCTAATAAGTGTTTTAACCCCTTGACTGCCCCCTAGTTAACCCTTTCACCACTGATCACCGTATAACCATTATGGGTGATGCTGGTTAGTTCGTTTATTTTTTATAGTGTCAGGGCACCCGCCGTTTATTACCGAATAAAGGTTTAGCCCCCTGATCGCCCGGCGGTGATATGCGTCGCCCCAGGCAGCGTCAGATTAGCGCCAGTACCGCTAACACCCACGCACGCATCATACGCCTCCCTTAGTGGTATAGTATCTGTACGGATCAATATCTGATCCGATCAGATCTATACTAGCGTCCCCCGCAGTTTAGGGTTCCCAAAAACGCAGTGTTAGCGGGATCAGCCCAGATACCTGCTAGCACCTGCGTTTTTCCCCTCCGCCCAGCCCACCCAAGTGCAGTATCGATCGATCACTGTCACTTACAAAACACTAAACGCATAACTGAAGCGTTCAGAGTCAGGCCTGATCCCTGCGATCGCTAACAGTTTTCTTGGTAGCGTTTTGGTGAACTGGCAAGCACCAGCCCCAGGCAGTGTCAGGTTAGCGCCAGTACCGCTAACACCCACGCACGCACCGTACACCTCCCTTAGTGGTATAGTATCTGATCGGATCAATATCTGATCCGATCAGATCTATACTAGCGTCCCCAGCAGTTTAGGGTTCCCAAAAACGCAGTGTTAGCGGGATCAGCCCAGATACCTGCTAGCACCTGCGTTTTGCCCCTCCGCCCGGCCCAGCCCAGCCCACCCAAGTGCAGTATCGATCGATCACTGACACTTACAAAACACTAAACTAAAGAGTCAGGCCTGATCCTGCGATCGCTAACAGTTTTTTTTGGTAGCGTTTTGGTGAACTGGCAAGCGCCAGCGGCCTAGTACACCCCGGTCGTAGTCAAACCAGCACTGCAGTAACACTTGGTGACGTGGCGAGTCCCATAAGTACAGTTCAAGCTGGTGAGGTGGCAAGCACAAGTAGTGTCCCGCTGCCACCAAAAAGACAAACACAGGCCCGTCGTGCCCATAGTGCCCTTCCTGCTGCATTCGCCAATCCTAATTGGGAACCCACCGCTTCTGCAGCGCCCGTACTTCCCCCATTCACATCCCCAACCAAATGCAGTCGGCTGCATGAGAGGCATTTTCTTTATGTCCTCCCGAGTACCCCCACCCAACGAACCCCCCCAAAAAAGATGTTGTGTCTGCAGCAAGTGCGGATATAGGCGTGACACCCGCTATTATTGTCCCTCCTGTCCTGACAATCCTGGTCTTTGCATTGGTGAATGTTTTGAACGCTACCATTCACTAGTTGAGTATTAGCGTAGGGTACAGCATTCCACAGACTAGGCACACTTTCACAGGGTCTCCCAAGATGCCATCGCATTTTGAGAGACCCGAACCTGGAACCGGTTACAGTTATAAAAGTTACAGTTACAAAAAAAAGTGTAAAAAAAAAAAAAACACATACAAAAATATAAAATAAAAAAAAATAGTTGTCGTTTTATTGTTCTCTCTCTCTCTATTCTCTCTATTGTTCTGCTCTTTTTTACTGTATTCTATTCTGCAATGTTTTATTGTTGTTATGTTTTATCATGTTTGCTTTTCAGGTATGCAATTTTTTATACTTTACCGTTTACTGTGCTTTATTGTTAACTATTTTTTTGTCTTCAGGTACGCCATTCACGACTTTGAGTGGTTATACCAGAATGATGCCTGCAGGTTTAGGTATCATCTTGGTATCATTCTTTTCAGCCAGCGGTCGGCTTTCATGTAAAAGCAATCCTAGCGGCTAATTAGCCTCTAGACTGCTTTTACAAGCCGTGGGAGGGAATGCCCCCCCCCAACGTCTTCCGTGTTTTTATCTGGCTCTCCTGTCTCAACAGGGAACCTGAAAATGCAGCCGGTGATTCAGCCAGCTGACCATAGAGCTGATCAGAGACCAGAGTGGCTCCAAACATCTCTATGGCCTAAGAAACCGGAAGCTACGAGCATTTTATGACTTAGATTTCGCCGGATGTAAACAGCGCCATTGGGAAAGCATTTTATCACACCGATCTTGGTGTGGTCTGATGCTTTGAGGGCAGAGGAGAAATCTAGGGTCTAATAGACCCCAATTTTTTCAAAAAAGAGTACCTGTCACTACCTATTGCTATGATAGGGGATATTTACATTCCCTGAGATAACAATAAAAATGATTAAAAAAAAAAAAAAATGAAAGGAACAGTTTAAAAATAAGATAAAAAAAAATAAGAATAATAAAGAAAAAAAAAAAAAAAAAGCACCCCTGTCCCCCCTGCTCTCGCGCTAAGGCGAACGCAAGCATCGGTCTGGCGTCAAATGTAAACAGCAATTGCACCATGCATGTGAGGTATCACCGCGAACGTCAGATCGAGGGCAGTAATTTTAGCAGTAGACCTCCTCTGTAAATCTAAAGTGGTAACCTGTAAAGGCTTTTAAACGCTTTTAAAAATGTATTTAGTTTGTCGCCACTGCACGTTTGTGCGCAATTTTAAAGCATGTCATGTTTGGTATCCATGTACTCGGCCTAAGATCATCTTTTTTATTTCATCAAACATTTGGGCAATATAGTGTGTTTTAGTGCATTAAAATTTTAAAAAGTGTGTTTTTTCCCCAAAAAATGCGTTTGAAAAATCGCTGCGCAAATACTGTGTGAAAAAAAAAAATGAAACACCCACCATTTTAATCTGTAGGGCATTTGCTTTAAAAAAATATATAATGTTTGGGGGTTCAAAGTAATTTTCTTGCAAAAAAAAATAATTTTTTTATGTAATCAAAAAGTGTCAGAAAGGGCTTTGTCTTCAAGTGGTTAGAAGAGTGGGTGATGTGTGACATAAGCTTCTAAATGTTGTGCATAAAATGCCAGGACAGTTCAAAACCCCTCCAAATGACCCCATTTTGGAAAGTAGACACCCCAAGCTATTTGCTGAGAGGCATGTCGAGTCCATGGAATATTTTATATTGTGACACAAGTTGCGGGAAAGAGACAATTTTTTATTTTTTTTATTTTTTTTTGCGCAAAGTTGTCACTAAATGATATATTGCTCAAACATGCCATGGGAATATGTGAAATTACACTCCAAAATAAATTCTGCTGCTTCTCCTGAGTATGGGGATACCACATGTGTGGGACTTTTTGGGAGCCTAGCCGCGTACGGGACCCCGAAAACCAAGCACCGCCTTCAGGCTTTCTAAGGCCGTAAATTTTTGATTTCACTCTTCACTGCCTATCACAGTTTCGGAGGCAATGGAATGCCCAGGTGGCAAACACCCCCCCAAATGACCCCATTTTGGAAAGTAAACACCCCAAGCTATTTGCTGAGAGGTATAGTGAGTATTTTGCAGACCTCACTTTTTGTCACAAAGTTTTGAAAATGGAAAAAAGAAAAAAAAATTTTTTTTTTCTCGTCTTTCTTTATTTTCAAAAACAAATGAGAGCTGCAAAATACTCACCATGCCTCTCAGCAAATAGCTTGGGGTGTCTACTTTCCAAAATGGGGTCATTTGGGGGGGTTTTATGCCATCTGGGCATTTTATGGCCTTCAAAACTGTGATAGGTAGTGAGGAGTAAAATCAAAAATGTACGCCCTTAGAAATCCAGAAGGCAGTGATTGGTTTTCGCGGCCCCGTACGCGGCTAGGCTCCCAAAAAGTCCCACACATGTGGTATCCCCGTACTCAGGAGAAGCAGCTAAATGTATTTTGGGGTGCAATTCCACATATGCCCATGGCCTGTGTGAGCAATATATCATTTAGTGACAACTTTTTGTAATTTTTTTTTTTTTTTTTAGTCATTATTCAATCACTTGGGACAAAAAAAATGAATATTCAATGGGCTCAACATGCCTCTCAGCAATTTCCTTGGGGTGTCTACTTTCCAAAATGGGGTCATTTGTGGGGGTTTTGTACTGCCCTGCCATTTTAGCACCTCAAGAAATGACATAGGCAGTCATAAATTAAAGGCTGTGTAAATTCCAGAAAATGTACCCTAGTTTGTAGGCGCTATAACTTTTGCGCAAACCAATAAATATACACTTATTGACATTTTTTTTACCAAAGACATGTGGCCGAATACATTTTGGCCTAAATGTATGACTAAAATTGAGTTTATTGGATTTTTTTTAGAACAAAAAGTAGAAAATATCATTTTTTTTCAAAATTTTCGGTCTTTTTCCGTGTATAGCGCAAAAAATAAAAACGGCAGAGGTGATCAAATACCATCAAAATAAAGCTCTATTTGTGGGAAGAAAAGTACGCAAATTTCGTTTGGGTACAGCATTGCATGACCGCGCAATTAGCAGTTAAAGCGACGCAGTGCCAAATTGTAAAAAGTGCTCTGGTCAGGAAGGGGGTAAATCCTTCCGGGGCTGAAGTGGTTAAGCAATGAGCATTTTCAGCCTTTCAGAAAAGTTCCTACTGACACCATTGATCTTTTTACCTATCTGTAAGGGGGTAATTCTTCCCAATGACCACAAGTGTTAGGAGCATTCTTCCCACTGACCACCAAAGTAAAGAGCATTCTTCCCACTGACCATCACACTAATGTATCATGAGTTGTAGACAAAGCAATATTTAGCAGGGGTTCCCTGAGACCGGAAAATTATTTCAAGGGTTCCTCTGTATTAAAAAGGGCTAGTTCAGTGGTTCTCCTGTCCTCAGGACCCACTAACAAGCCAGATTTTAAATATTACCTTGGGGAGAGGCAGACTGGAATACTGCAATCACTGAGCAGCAAATGATATCACATGTGATGTATTTCAGTTATCTTTCAAACCTGGCCTGTTAGTGGGTCCCGAGGACAGGAGTTGAGAACCACTGCTCTAGTTGCTAAAATGTGGAACATTTTCTGTTTGAGGTAGCTCAGAAAATGATACTCCATTTTGGCCACTAGGTGGCGCTGACAATGATAAGAATGAATCTATTACTGAAGCTACAGGGAGATACAGTAGTAAATAGACCAGTGGCCGCCCGCCCATTAGGGCGCAGCCCCCCTAAACCATGCGCCGGGCCCCTAAACTAAATGCAGGGTGCCGGATCCATGGATTTCAATCTGTTTTTTTTATGCACATGATTAGAGCCTGAGGCTCTAATTGGCTTAAAAAAGCACCCCCGAGCCCACCCACTAGTGTGACATTAGCGAATTAATATTCGCTAATGTCTTCCTGCTTCTCTTCCTGGCCAATCAGGAAGCGGTTTCTTAGGCTCGATTCACACTAATGCGTTTTTTGATGCATTTTGCATTTTGCAGAAATGCAGGGAAATTTTTTAACATGGGTCCCTATGGAACATGTTCACATCAATGCATTTTTGTGCCTCTGCGTTTTTGGAAAGGGTTGGGGACTTTTTCCCACAAAATGCAGCGTTTTGCATGTAATAGAATTCAATGGACCCACATGCAAAACGCAAGTACCGTGTTTTTACCGCAATTTTGACCTGATTTTGACGCAATTTGCGTTTTTTTATTTCTTTTTTTTTACACTGTATATAGCTGGTTGCTAAGGAGGGGGCTGGGAAGCCGGCCGCCGTGTCTTTAACAACCAATGAGTCATCAGCTGGCTTCCCGCTCAATGTAAAAAAAAATGCCGGCTAAAAAAAAAATTCTGAAAAAAAACAGCGTGGGGTCCCCCTCCAAGTCCATACCAGACTCTTGGGTCTAGTATGGATTCAGAGGGGACCCCCACACACTAAAAAAATGTTTTTAAATGGCGTGGGGGTCCCCTCAAAATCCATACCAGACTCTTATCCGAGCATGAAGCCCGGCAGGTCAGGAAAGGGAGGGGACGAGCGAGCGCCCCCCCTCCTAATTCATACCAAGCCGCATGCTCTCAACATGGGGGGATGGGTGCTTTGGGGCGGGGGGGATGGGTGCTTTTGGGCAGGGGGGCTCAGCGCCCCCCCACCCCAAAGCACCTTGCCCCCATGTTGATGGGGACAAGGACCTTCTTCCGACAACCCTTGCATGGTGGTTGTCGGGGTCTCCGGGGGGGGCTTATCGGAATCTGGAAGGCCCCTTTAACAAGGGGGCCCTAGGTCCCGGCCCATGGGGGCGTGGCCTCAGAATGACGTAATCTGATTGCTACGCCCCCATCATTATTTAAGAAATGCAGGACATCGGCGCCGACAGATCAGCAGAACGCAGCGAGCGCCCCCTCCTGAACCATACCAGGCCCTTGTCCCCATCAACACGGGGGCAAGGTGCTTTGGGGCAGGGGGGCCCCCTCCTTAGCAACCAGCTATATACAGTGTAAAAAAAAAACACAACGCAAAATGCGGTAAAATTGCGGTAAAAACCGTGTGTCCAAAAATGCGTCAAGCACCGCAAAAAGCACTGCAGAAACGCTCAAAAGCAACATGCATAGATGTAAATTGAGCCTGAGACCCAAGTCTTAGGACTCCCAGCCAATCGGGTCTCAGGACCCACCTCCTGTTTGGTCAGGAGGAGAAGCAACTGCCCCAGCTCTTCCCTCCACAACCTCCTCCCTGCACCTTCACCGCAGCATAGGGTAACTTAAATAGACCCCTAGATGTTTGCAAAGATCAGTCCACTAATAGGAGGTCATAACAATCTAGTGAGTTTTATCCGAAAGGAATCACAGCTGATAGACTGAATCTCTACCAGCACCTAAAGTATAACTCCACTTTTGTTGAGAAAAAAACATGTAAGCAGCTTAAAAATGCATGTAGTTAGTTTCCGACATCCGGCCTGGGCTGGGGAAGGGGTTAAGCATTTTCAGCTTAGTTCCCGGGCTTTTTGATTTTGGCGGGCCCACCTGTGATATATAAAAAGGAGGACTGCTGGGGTCGGGTAGCCCCCAAAGAGTGCCGAAAGGAGTTGTAAAGCTCTGCCGCTGAGCTGGGAGATGGGGAGAAGACGTGAAGATACCGGGAGTCACGGACAGCATCCAAGTCTTGGACAATGGCTATATGGACTCTCACCTCATGAAGGTATGCGTGGGCCACTACATCATGTTAGTTAGGATTAGGGATTGGACATTGTTTATTCTGTATTATCATGCTCTGCATTTCAACACTAAAGTTATGCCAACCATTCTATGCCTGGTCTGAAGTTATTCAAACAGGTGCATGTTAGTTCTGGCGTATTCCAAAGAACCTGGGTCTGTAATAGCACTAAGGGGTATGGAGTAAGGGCCAGTTCACACCACATGCAGTCCAGTGCATTTTTTTCTGTATGAAAAACGCATGAAAGTAGGTTACATGGTTTCCAATTGCATAGTTCACACCAATGCAGTCAGTTCATAGTAAACAGAGTTTACTATGCTTCAGGTATGAATGAACACAGTGAGTGAGTGTGTTCATTTGGAAAAGGAAGGTGCTCGTAAATGACATCTTTACTAGCCCCTTCCCCCACTCTCCATCCTGAAACATCCCCCCCCCCCCAGCAGCTATGGGGAGAGGACAGGAGGGAAGTCAGCAGCACTGGAGGGCAAGGGGGGGGGACACAGTGGAAGCCCAGCCAGTCAGGATGGAGGGGTGGGCACAAACACAGGTTAGATAGATCAGCGATTTTACCACCTGCATGCTGCCCCCCTTAATCTAACACAGCGGCCAGAGGTGTTGTGAACATTTCACATAATTGCAGGGCAGGTGAATTGTTCACGGTTGGGGGGCAATACTGCCCACCAAATGCAATGGTGTTTAAAATTTTTGCATAAGAGCTGCTGTTCTTTTACAGGGGTCCAGTGGTGATTGTTTTCCACTTAGGTACGCATGAATTGTAAAAATGCAAGACCATTTAAACTGATTATTTTTTAGTAGAGTAATGGCCCAGACAGCCATCTTGAAATTCCAGTTTTACATCACCACCCCCATGGCCTTAACAACTCTCATTCAGCTTTATTCCTGCCGGTTGCATTTTCATACAGAAAGTTCCCGCGCTCAGAGGTACCTGGGGCACTCTACAAGTTGAAACGAGGTATGTGCAGATACCTCCAGGTGTTTTCTTTCAGAATCTTCTATCACATGCATAACTTTATCCAAGTGACATGGGACTGCTCAGCCCTCCACCTCCATACTACAACAAAAATTATAAGAATAGCGGTAAATAATAAAAAAACTCCAAACACAAATATGCCTTTTCATGGCTGTGGCCCTTTTTTGAAGTTACATTATAAAGTAATTAAATTTAACTTTAATGCCATGTACACACGATCGCACATTGATCGGACATTCCGACAACAAAACCCATGGGTTTTCTCCGACGGATGTTGGCTCAAACTTGTCTTGCATACACACTGTCACACAAATGTCGGAAATTCCGAACATCAAGAACGTGGTGACATACAACACGTACGACGAGCCGAGAAAAATGAAGTTCAATACTCAGCGCGGCTCTTCTGCTTGATTTCGAGCATGCGTGGAACTTTTCGCGTCGGAATTGTGTACACACGATCGGAATTTCCGACAACGGATTTTGTTGTCAGAAAATTTGAGATCCAGATCTCAAATTTTGTGTAACGGAAATTCCGATAGAAAATGTCCGATGGAGCCTACACACGGTCGGAATGTTCGCCAAAAAGCTCCCATCGAACATTTTCCGTCGGAAAATCCAACCGTGTGTACGCGGCATAACAGTTTAAGAACATAAAGCAAAGACCTAGCCAAGAAGATAAAGTTCTATCACCAGTTGAACACCCACCTTGTGGGGGACATTACCCCATAGAGAGTTCCACAGTGAAATAGGGGAAGGAGAATGAGATGCTCACTGACTTGCTGACAGGAAGTTCTGAGGGCAAACAGCCGTCAGAGAAATTATAAAGTCTTTGAATTCTGGTCATTGGCCCTGACAAACAAAGGGCCAATGACAAGTCTGTAAACTTGAGATTTTCCTCAGAAACAACCTTGCTTCTAATGCCCCATACACTCGATCGGATTTTCCGACAACAAAACCGTGGATTTTTTTCCGATGGATGTTGGCTCAAACTTGTCTTGCATACACACAGTCACACAAATGTTGTCGGAAATTCCGAATGTCAAGAACACGGTGATGTACAACACATATGACGAGCTGAGAAAAATGAAGTTCAATAGCCAGTGCGGCTCTTCTGCTTGATTCCGAGCATGCGTGGAATTTTGTGCGTCGGAATTGTGTACACACGCTCGGAATTGTTGTCGGAAAATTTGAGAACCTGCTCTCAAACATTTGTTGGCGGAAATTCCACCAACAAATGTTCTATGGAGCATACACACGGTCGGACTTTCCGACAACAAGCTCACATCCAACATTTGTTGTCCGAAAATTCTATCGTGTGTACAGGGCATTGAGGTTCTGCCCATCAATTACAGTCTCACTTACGATTAAAAAAAAAAGAGCAGAACATTTTTTTAGCCACAGCAATATCACCTATACAGGGAAAGTGTTAAACAGCGGGACCCTTCCAGGAATGCTTCGAGAAAACATTGTGACTCTTCCAGGAATGTTTTAGGAAAGCAACTGAAAAATAAAATTTTTATTTTTTTTCTTCTTTTTTGTGCCTTACCCACCAAATAATTAATCCCATCATTTTGTGAGTGTCACAAATCAACCACTAGGAGATATTTTCATTATCTTCTCAATTTAAGGACTACTTTGGCTATCTTAAAATAAAACCCTGCCCAAACATTATTTATAATTTTGGGTGGAGTGTACCAGGTGCATATCTACAGAAAATAGTGCCTAATGCAAGCACTAAAATTGTGCCACTGTTCAAACACTGGACATGGACTGAAGGACATAGACATCTGCACTGGACAACAATGTCACCCTCTCCTTGGCGCAGCAATGAAGTTCCCCCTTCAAATCAGGAGCAACCCTTCACATTAGAAGCCCCACTCTTACATTAGAGTCCCCCCCATTCACATCAGAGTCTCCTCCTTTCACATCAGAGCCCCCCCCCCCCCCCATTTATATCAAAGCCCACTTTGTGAGTTTGATATCTAGAAACTGCCTTGACTACCAGCAATGCACCCGCTTCCCCTCATCCCTTTCCCTCCCACCCCCCTTTTCTCTCTGTGTTCTTTGTTTGTCACTCTTTCCTTTTAAAACCTCTATTGTGTCATTTGAATATCTATAACTTTATTTACTCAAATGCTCACCCAGACCCAGGCCCTTACATAGTTTATTTGTTGTAGCCCTTTCAATTGAACTCCCTGTTCCTGGAGGTCTACGGGTGTTGTTTGTTTGCTTGAACTGATGCGCATGTGAGCACATACACACTGTAACAATATTTTTTCTGATTATTTCTGTATGTTCTGTTTGCTATTTCTCAAAATAAACAGATATTAAACACATGAAAGCCCCCTTTTTCACATCAGAGTCCCACAGTCCCAGGAGTCTCCCCTTTACATCAGGGGCCCCCTTCACATCACATTCCCGCCTTAATATCACAATTCCCCTTCACATCACAGGCCCCCTTATTCTCCCTTTACATCAGTGTCTGTAGTCCCCTTTTTACATCATGGACAGAGGGTAGGAGCTGCACAACTATGCAAGATGACCAGTGCATTAGTGGTTACTAGGTTGCGGGGAGATCCTAGGAACCAGAGGATGACAGTGGCAGAGGCAGGGGGGAGAAAGTTTTGTCAGTGAGGATTGATTGAACCTCTCTCAGGTTTTAATTTATTTCTGTGTCCTGCTGGGGATAATTTCTGTCATCTTTGAAATGCTGTCTGTGTCCCCTCCATTTTCCTCCTGCAGCCGCTGAAAGCCTGCTTCCCCTCCTCTCCCTCCAGCCAGCATTCAGCTTTTGCAAGAGGAAAATGGAAGGGATAAGTTCCTGTATATGCCACCCCCTTCGTCCCTCCTGTCCAAGTTACTTGTTTCCTGCTGCCTAGGCCTCATGTGCTCCTCTTGTCCCCCACCCACCACAGCACTGCTGGCTTCCCTCCTCTTCTCTCCTGCTGGCTGCTGTGGAAGAAGTAGCCAGTAAATATGTCTGGCCTCTTCCCGTTTCTCAATGAACACAGTGAGTGATCACTACCGATCGCTCCTGTGTCCATTCATAACTGAAGCATAGCAAACTGTCTGTTACTATGTTTCAGTTTGTCAATGAACTGGAAGCTCTGTACAGAGCTATTCCTGTTCATTCATTCTGTGCTGCTGAACCTGCATAGATGGAGATTGAGAGCTGTGTTCTAAATCTCCTTTCTCTGTCTCAAAGGTGAAACATCAGAGGTCTGTTTAGACTGTTTTCATCAAAGTCCCCCAACAGAGCTGCAAAAAAAATTGTAAAAAAATAAAAATAAAAATAACAAAAATAAAAAAACTACTAACACTCCACTGCCCTACTGACACCGTCCCCTGCCCTACTGACACCGTCCACTGCCCTACTGACACTATCCACTGCCCTACTGACAAAGTCCACTGCCCTACTGACACCGTCCACTGCCCTACTGACAAAGTCCACTGCCCTACTGACACCGTCCACTGCCCTACTGACAAAGTCCACTGCCCTACTGACACCGTCCCCTGCCCTACTGACACCGTCCACTGCCCTACTGACAAAGTCCACTGCCCTACTGACACCGTCCCCTGCCCTACTGACACCATCCACTGCCCTACTGACAAAGTCCACTGCTCTACTGAATGGTGTCAGTAGGACAGAGGTTGGTGTCAGTAGGACATTGGACAGTGGATGACACCATCCACTGTCCTACTGACACCAGTCTCTGCCCTACTGACACCATTCACTGCTCTATTGACTGACACTGTCCAGGGCCCTACTGATACCTTTCACTGCTCTACTGACACGGTACACTTCCCTACTGCTCTACTGCCACGTCCACTGCTTTACTGACGCCATCCACTGCTCTACTGACAGCATCTATTGCCCTATTAACACCATCCACTGCCCTACTGACACTATCCACTGCCCTACTGACACCATCCACTGCTCTACTGACCGACACTCTCCACTTTTAAGGTAGGTTCTAAGTTTATATTTTTACAGTGACACTTATTTTATTATATTTCGCTAAGTTTTCCTAACTATTTATTTAGGCCTTCATTTCTCTAAAACAAAACAAAAAAAGGATGCTGCACCCTGGTGATCTCTTTCATGAACAACATGGTCTCTTTCATGTTGTTTAGGTAGATCTCCACCTCTCAAAGATTGCCTCCCCCTGCTACAGGGTATTCAAAAGAATTGAAGAGGTATGTCAATATGTGGGCACTTTCTCCAAAATCGTTTGAATTACCCTTTCAATATGTAAATAATGGTCCGAAATAACTCTTTGGCCACTAGGAGTATCTTGGCGCATGTTGGAAGCATCAGGTGGTAGTGGGGGGGCCCCAGGTCACATTTTGCATAGGGGCCCAGAAGTTTCAAGCTATACCTCTGTCACTGTTTGAATTCTATGTTGGATTTCAGGATGTACATGTGAATTACAATAAGTATGATATTTCCCAAACCAAGACCGCAATCACAGTGAGAATTTCATTAATCCCGTCCTTCACCTTCAATTTTCCTACTGTCGAAAGCTAAAATCAATTTGGCCACATGAATTGTTAGAAAATCAAGCAAACGTTCCAAAAATGAATCTTCTCAAATAAGATTCTACTGGTGTATGACCAGGTTTGGGGGGGGGGGGAATATTTTTGATCACCAGAGCACAGCCCTTCATTCCTCAAATACTGTCGTGTGCTGTTCTCCCATCCTTGGCCTCTGACTAGCCAATTTTAATCAATAGAGTGCTATGCTTAAAATATAGCCATATATACTAATATATTACAGAGATTCCTAAAGGAAGACTGAGGGTGGGGAAAGAAAATTTGTCTCTGGGGTAAGCACTACTCTGACCAAAGCACCTATGATTATGGGTTTACTATGTCTAATTAGATATCTGGCCCTGCTACAATCTTTTTCTTATACAAACCCACTTTTAATAGCACCCCATATCTCAAATTGGCATGTACACATTGAGAAAAATTCACCTTTTTTTGTCAGTGTACTCATCCTCTGACATACTGTACACCCCCTGGGTTGGTCTGATTCAGGAAAAAAGCTCAGTCACCAAGAGTTCAGTTGGAAGTTCCCCCCTCCATTAATAACTATGACAAATAGGAGGGGGTATTCAGAACCAATGACACAGAGTCTGTCAGATTGTCAGAATGGCACTTCATATTAGCTGCTGATCTGTTGCAATAAAACACTCTCTCCCAATACCGCTGTTAGTAATATGGCACTTCCAGAGATGCAGATTACAGACTAAATGATGACGTGTCAGCCACTAATTTTCTCTTATTTTCCCACTTCAGAAGTAGCTATAGTCACCCAGTATTTACAGGCTGGGAGAAGGGAGGTGACACCATCAATTCAGTTGAAAAGCTGAGACCCCCCAGGCAATGCAGCGTAAAAGAGGTGTGGAAATCACAAACATTGCTGAAAAGAATCACAAATATTTTTAAGGTAGACAGTCCATATTTTTTCAAATCTGCATTTTTCGGTTTTACAAGAGTTCAGCCTTAATATTCTTCCTAAAGGAGAGGAGAGTCACTGATCAAACAGGTTTGAAAACCTGTCCGAATGCTACTATTCCCCTTCCCCCATTACTATTGACCAGAACTGGAACACTCGATCAAGCTGAACTTTTCTGTCTATGGAGCACTTTGACATCAGTTACCAGAGGGTAGCGAGATTTTGCCAATCATCCTTCTACAGTATGGCTGTGGGCACCTTACCTGGATTGGTCAAGAGCACAGTCTCTCAACTGTGTATGTATCAAGGGGAACTTCTGCTAGATTAGAGGGTACTTCAGATTGTTAAAGTGGAACTAAACCCTCCTGTAGCCAAGGAAGCTGCCATCTTAGCTTCTGTTTGATCTGAAGTTGGCATGGTGCTTCACATGTGATCAGCTATGATCCAAGGTTTTTCGATGGATTGACAGTCTGGTTGAGAGCACCAGAAAATGTGTCAGTTGTCAATCATAGCATGACTTGAATGTAACTCTTTTGGGAAACCGTTAAATCAATGGGTTTAGTTCAGCTTTAAGGTAAATGTATCATATCAGCATAGAGACTTTAAAAAAGAAAATTGTTTCTGAAAACAGACCTAGGAAACATTTAGTACTAGTTGGAGAACATTTAGTATGTACTGGCAAAAAGGCCAATGATTTTTTTTTTTTTTAATGACTTAGTTTGAATGTATGGATGGGGGAATCCTCCCTTTTGAGCCTTTGTATTCTGACAGTGGGCAGTCGTCAGGATACACTGATCAGCGCCACTGGCTATAGCCAGCAGCCCTGATCGAGCACAAATTTTCCAACAGGGCGGTTGTACAGAAGCTGATCAATAGATTGATTTCTGTACAACCACCCTGCCCATACATTGATCAAAATTTGGCCACTCCATGCTGAACCGACCGAATTTCTATCCATTTTTGGCTGGTGTTCACATCACAAAGAAAGGGTACATAAAATACAGTATAATCACACACACCAGGGTTCCTTTGATGTGCCAATTTATAGGGTTGAGGAACGCTAAAGAGAATAACACTATTGTGTCCTAAATACATGGAGCAATTTCTAGTAGTTCACAGAAGATAGCTTGGAAGATAAGATTGTTTGTGCTTTAGTTCACAAATGACAGGTATAGCAGCGTTGGCAGTTATCTTTTTTTAACTTAAAGTGGAGTTCCACCCACTTTTACAACTCTTCAGCATCCCTCACTAAACTGTGCACTGTAAACGAATTGGGTATTTTTTTATTTTTTTTCTCAGCACTTACTGTATATCTGCTGTATTCATTTTTCACTTCCTCCTCCCTGGCCGCGGCCCATCGCATCATTTCCTGTTTGCAATGCCTTCTGGGAAGGGGCGGCAACTTCCTCGGACACTGTCGTTGCTATGGAAACCTGACCTGAAACCTATTACACTGCTTGTGCTGCTCTGAGCATGTGCGAGATCTGCAAGGATGAGATCCAGGAAGAAATACAGTCTGGCTTCAGATGCCCACACTTAAGATGGCCACGGCCTGCTGTAAGTTTATAAAATAAAAAAGTACTGCTATAAACTAACAAAACAGACCTTAGTTTACAGACTAACTTTACTAGAATACATTAAGCTTGTGTATTATAGGGGTATTTTTATTTAAAAAGTATAATTTAGGCCGGAACACCACTTTAATGGATTCCAGACCAGGGGAATTTATACCCAATGGGGAGTATGGGAACCAAATACTTGGGGTATAGGCCTATATCACTTTATAATTTAAAAGAAAACTGAAACAAGATTATCTACATTACTGAATCTGAATCAAAGTGGGATAATCAACTTGATGTATCATTAGGTCCCTTGTACATGGGGGTATGATGACCTATAACCTAAATTGTGGGCGTATTTCTCCGCCCAGGATACAAAGCTACTTTATACAGCCGACCATGACAATGAATGGCTGTATGAGGCTGTAAGCAGCTTTATGCCACTACTTGTGTAAATTGGTGCATGTATATGGGCTTATAATCAGGGGTATGTATGGCTTTACTTTGGTTGACTGTACAGGGCAGCTGTGTATTTTGAATGTGGAAATATGCAACTAATGCTTTATGGCCTCAGGTATACATGTGCATGAGGCCTGATTGGATCTTGATTGCACAAAAACAGCAAAAATCTTGATAGTTGTAGCTAGTTTGTGGGAGAGGTAAGGAGTTAGATGATTGGCATTTCTTCCATGCCCCCCTCCTTGTTGAGCACCAAGTGTGGGTCACATTGGAGGCCTACCTGGGTGGGTTCTTATGGGCTATGCTAGGCACCTTGTACCAGGTTGCTGCCTTACACATGGGGTACCTTAGTTTGAACAAAAGACTAGACTCTAGTTGACTCCCTCAATCTTCATATACAACACCACGGTCACTGATGCATTTAAGAGGGACACACTGAGCCAATGCCCTCTCCACCTGTCCAGCGTATCTCCGCTACCTCACTCCCAGTGATGGAATGGGGCCCTGCCATGCACCTACCATGGGCCCCATGCAAGTACTCACTTAACTCTTCCTCTTCTGTACCTGTGCGCAGGCTGAGGACCTCTGTGGTGCTGATCTGCTCCTGTTGCTATGAGAAACAGACTCACGGACGCTCACGTAGAGAGAGTGTCAACAACTACTCCTCCTGCAAGAGGGTATCCCACCTGTCACATGTACACACTTACGACAGGCTGCCAAAGAAACCTTCGTAACCCTTGGCAACCACTTGTGTCTTCACACTGTATTAACTCTTGTACTGCTGTCTTCATACCCCAGTGTATTTAACTGACCCGAGCTGTAGACTATGGGGGTAATGTACGAAAGGCAAATCCACTTTGCACTACAAGTGCACTTGAAAGTGCACTCAAAAGTGTACTTGGAAGTTCAGTCGCTGTAGATCCAAGGGGGTCATGCAAGGAAAATAAAAAACAGCATTTTATCTTGCACATGCTTGGATGATAAAATCAGCAGAGCTTCCCCTCATTTCAGATCTACAGCGACTGCACTTCCAAGTGGACTTTCAGTGCACTTTCAAGTGCACTTGTAGTGCAAAGTGGATTTGCCTTTCGTAAATAACCCACTATGTGTGCCAGTTACTTGCATTACACCTCTTTAGTAACTTCAGACCAGGCAAGGACAAAGTTTCAAAAACTTTACTGGAAATTTGTGACATATATAGCAAAGTGCACAGTCTCTTCCTTACATCCCTAATCCCTAACTCAGGATTTGTAGCTGCGCCAGCATACCTGCACAGGATAGAGTCCATTGCAGCATAGTCCATAGTGGGGCAAAGGCTCTATAAATGACCAGGGCCACAATGACGTCACACGGGAGCTCTGGTTTCGGCACAAAGGTCTGAAGGTACGGCACAGGTATGCTGTCCCTTCAGAGCACATACGCCGGTAAGGTCATCGCATGCTGTGTAAATATCTCCTAAACAGTGCAAGTTCAGGAGATATTCACTATACCTACAGGTAAGCCTTATTATAGGCTTACCTGTAGGTACAAGTTAAAAAGTAGACTTTACTTCCACTTTAAACGCAACCTGCTTACAAGTTTGTGCATTCATAAAAATCTTAGCACCCCCTTTAGTTGTTCTATTCCTAGCTGTCCATATGTAAAGTAAAACTAAGTGACTACTGACATCTATAAAAGTCATTCTGGTACCCAATACGTTTGGTGAGGAGAAGATATTCTGGGCACCCCAAAAGGGGTTTGTAATAATAAAAGGTTAGCAACCCCTGTGTGATACAATTTTTTTAATTTTATTTTTTTTCCACAGACTAATAGGTACTAAGGGAATGCAGTAGGTTTTACACTGTATGAGCACGGTCATGGTTTTACATTTTGAAACCTGTTGTACAACTTAAACAGAGAAAGAACATTTCTCTTTCGGTAGTTATGCAAGCTGTTGGCAATTTTTCAGTTGCTGCAGGCAAAAGCAGAAACTCTTGAGCTACTACATTCATCTAAGGAAGGAAATTCGAAGCACATTAGTGTGTCAAGATTAAGAAAGGAGTACACTCCAACCATTAGCCACATCATTTTCTATCATTTTTATATGATATTTAAAAGTTGGTATATTTCCTGCCCTTTCAACTTAGCAACCAGCCTAGTTTCATGTGTTTTAATTGTTTAAGGCAGACCTCCAACCAAAACTGTTTTGATTTCATAAAGTAGGGAAGGGATACAACCTCATACAGGTTTTCACTGTTGCCTGTGTTCCTGTTTGGGAAATGTACCCTTACTTCCTGTCCCACAGACAGCTGCTGCAGGAAAAGGGGAAAACCTAACTTCATGACAACTAGTAATGCTGGATTTTACTATGAAGATAGTTTCCTTTTTACTTCCAAATGTGTGTTTAGGACAGGACATGAGAGAAGTTTCACCAGTGACACAGACAGCAGTTTTGGCTGTTGTTTCACTTTAATTGACTCTAGTATTCTTTAGCTTTTGTATATTTTTCAAACATTTATCTCCATCTAAATTCCAAGTTCTGCCCAACTCCTGTGACCATTACAAACAAAGGGATAGTGTTACACTTCCTGGGTGGATTTTCATTATGTAAAATTAGGTAAAAGTAACACATTCAACATGGCTTTGCAAGAAAAAAGGAGCTATAAACGTATGAAGAACAATCTACCAATTAGCTCTCCAAAACATAAAGGAAGCCTTTGCATCACCAATGCCCACCAAACCCAACATTTCAGCTTTGAATAGAATTAGTCTTTAATGTAAGGAGTGACTGATAAATATATATTTTTAAGCTGAAACATTGCTCACATGGGTGTGCACAGTCAGGGCCTGAGGCAGGAGGTGAAATGTTGCTTGTCTCGTTTTACACATGAATATCCGCTCACATTTGTAGAAAAAATAAAATCTTGTCCGTTTTATTTATTACTTTACCAAAGAGATAAATGATATTAGGCAAGAGTGCGTTAATAAACCGCTACCACAGAAGCCTCATGGTGACATACTGCCAACTGGCCAGGTATATAAACGGATTACTGTGTATTCCTGTCCAACACACATATAAGCACCTTTATAACAAATGGAAACATCCATATCATGTGGGTATAGGTTTGTGTATATGGAATTGTATTATTATTTTTTTCTTATCTTTTTCTTCCTTGCTATAGACACTTGTATAGTGGGGATTCCTTATCATTATCATTACTGGTTTAAAGCCCTCTAAAAGTGAAAACTAGTACATTGAGTATATGTTATCATTATCAACAGGGTTTTGCTCCCCTCTGGTACGGAACCCTTCTGGGGGTAAAAACACCAAGCCATCTCGATGGCTACAGTTATTCCACAGACATATTATTCATGACAAGTGTGATCTTATGGACAGAAATATGTGAAATGTCCTGGATTTGATTAATAATCAATAGTTAAGCTGGCCATACATTATACAATGTTCTTATTAAATTTCCTTTAGATTTACCGTCAACTACGTAGTGCAAGGGCTTGCCTGATTGCATACAAATTAAAAGTGTTTAGGTGTGACCTCATATTCTATGGTTTTAGTAAATCTAAAGGAAAATTGTACAAGATAATTGTATAATGTATGTCCAGCATAAAATGCCCTATTGGGGCTTCCTGAAGCAAAGCACAAGCACCTTAAGAGATGTAATACATGTAAATTCATAAATGTCTGTTTTTAGGAATATCCAGTGGAATTTAAATAAGAAAAGCCTGATCTTAAACATAAGCATCTACATTATTGTTCCATGTGTTCTTTGGAAAACAACTGATAATCCCACATGCCTATTAATGTGGTATGGATACATACTGTATAAGGAATAAAGAAGTCAATTGAAATAAAGTTTAGTTAAAATCTTCTTTTTTGCGTTCATGCATCCTTCCAAGGTTGTGTGCCCACAAAGGTATATATTCTGCATTATTTATCAGATGTTAGTAAAGCAATGAGGATAATACTGTTTTTTTTTTTAGGTGGTGTATATTTACTGCTCCATTCCTCCAAAGACCTTGCCAACAGTTTCTTTGGACTTACAAAGTCTACAACAAAGGATTGTCAAAAGGTATATTCATTAGTGTAAAGTAAAGATAAATATACCTTGGGTTCCTTATGCCATGATTTTCATAAATTGCCCCAGATTAATCCACAGGTATAGAATTTATGCAAGTTATGGTAACTGTACATGTAAATAGAGACTTGAATTCCCACATTGAATCTTGGAGAGTTAACACCTATTTGACTGCATAACAAAGATCATTTAAAGGGACGCTTTGGGAAACACCTTGTGCAAATTCTGTATTAGCATTTGGCCTGAAAGCTGATAACAGAATTAACATACAAATAAAAACACTGCCTGGTGCTATTTTGTTGGTAAATACCACAGTCTGCACCACACAATCATGATGCTAATGGCACTTTACTAAAAACATTGGAACAAAAATCACTTTACAATCTATCAACCATTTGTTGGTATGTTGTTGGTATGTTAGCAGACTCTTCCTGACCTAAACTTTAATTACAGTTGAAACCATGAATATAGATTTGCAATGTCCCCAACTGCAAGAGATCATTAACACTTGGAGCATAATGGTGCATGACTACTGCGCTACCATTTGTGCTCTGATTCAGCTAAACCATAAATATACATATAAACTTGTGTGATATCAAGAAGTTGCAGCATGCATCCAGTGCTGTTCAACCAATCACTGAAATTAAACATAACATAAAGATGCTGTCTATAGGAAGTGACATCATACCAGGAAGAATGGTAGCCTTGATATGCCTGTGTTATTTTTATTGATGTAAGCAGCATTTTAACATCAAATAAAACGTTTTTAAAACATATTACACTATTGGGCTATCCTCTCTGTCCCCACATGTTATATGAGCACACCCCAGTGTATGGGCCATATGTTCTTAAAGGGACCACAGACCCATTATTAAGGAGGATGATCTAAGTGGACAAGAGTACCCTGGAGAGAGGGAGGCCTAACTACAGAGTCCTTTGGGTTCTTGGAACACCAGTCTGACGAGAGAAAAGCAAGCTGGATATCACTGTATATGCGTGTATACTATACCATTGAAGGGAGGGCACTGAAAGTACTGAGGTGTTTGGGAAGAGCCTTGAAGATTATTTTTAAGAGGAAGTCACATACATTACACATTAATGAACTGTTATAATATAATTTTTCATTATTGGATTATTATCACGTATAAATTACTGTGTGGTACAATTGATTTTTGATGGTGATACACAGTTCATATTTTTATGTCATTATTTAGGTTAATTGGTAGCGCGTTATCTCTATGTTATATAACTCTTGGAGCATGTTAAGACTCCAAGTCAAAACTAGCTATCAATATGTGACTAAGGAGATCCATGCTCAAAGTTTTGCATATACTAATAGTTTTCTTTAGCACACTAATGCCCCGTACACACGGTCGGACTTTGTTCGGACATTCCGACAACAAAATCCTAGGATTTTTTCCTGACGGATGTTGGCTCAAACTTGTCTTGTATACACACGGTCACACAAAGTTGTCAGAAAATCCGATCGTTCTGAACGCGGTGACGTAAAACACGTACGTCGGGACTATAAATGGGGCAGTGGCCAATAGCTTTCATCTCTTTATTTATTCTGAGCATGCGTGGCACTTTGTCCGTCGGATTTGTGTACACACGATCTGAATTTCCGACAACGGATTTTGTTGTCGGAAAATTTTATAGCCGGCTCTCAAACTTTGTGTGTCGGAAAATCCGATGGAAAATGTGTGATGGAGCCTACACACGGTCGGAATTTCCGACAACAAGGTCCTATCACACATTTTCTGTCGGAAAATCCGACCGTGTATACGGGGCATAAGAAAATCAAATTCATTATGTCTTTTTATTAAATTATCAAAGAATTAAAACAAAAAGTTTGGTAAAAGCATCTAAATGTGACAGGGCAGTGACAACTTTACCAAAGTACTTATACACTGAAAAAAAAATCAATATTATGTACCAGTGGCGGCCGGTGGTAATTTTTTTTGAGGGAGCGGCAAACAGTACCCCTCCACTCCAGACGGTCAGTCGGTGGTCGGTCGGGTGGGTCTGGTGCACTTACCCCACCTATGGTGGGCAGCGCTTCTCCCAGGCTTCACCGGCGGCTTCCCCTGCTCTGTGGCGACGGCTTTCCCTTCCCCTGCTCTCCATGGGCATCGTGGCGACTTCCGTTTCCTCCCCCCTCCTCGGTGGCCAATTGGGACTCTTCTCTTTTTGGCCAAACGGGAAAACGTTTGCTTCTGATTGGCCGGATTGAGGATCAGTGTTTCAAAAACGAATATTCATTCGCTGTTGTAACACCTGGGTGGGCTCCTGGCGCAATGCTCTGCGCCATGAGCCCACCCAATGTTGAAGCCTATTAAAGCCTCTAGCTCTAATCAGGTGCTTAAATAAAAAAACCCTGCCACTGTAATTCATGCGCCCAGTGGCCTGAAAGGGGCTGAACGCATGAATAGGGGGTGGCAGTGTCCTGTCAAAATAGCGGCCGTGGATAGAGGGGGCGACGCTCCGGAGCCCCTAATTGACGGGCCGCCACTGTAATATGTACTTCAATTTCTATGCATTTTAGATTTGCCTAGATTTTAAATGGCAACATTGAAGCTACAGCATTTGCACCATGCTATCCCAGAGAAACTCCTGCATTAAGGGCACTTTCACACTGAGGCGGTGGGGGCGTCGGCGGTAAAGCGCCTTTATTTTCGTCGTTTTAGCAGTGCTTTTTGGCCTCTAGCGGGGCGCTTTTAACACCCGCTAGCGGCTGATTAAGGAGTACTTAGTGCCCATGTAGCGCCACTGCCAAAGAGCTTTGCAGGTGCTGCACATTAATTTCAATGGGCGGGGGCGCTTTAGGAGCGATGTATACACCCTAAAGATGCTGCTTGCAGGACTTTTTTTAACGTCTCGCAAGCGCACCGCTCCAGTGTGAAAGCACTCAGGCTTTCACACTGGAGTGACAGGAGAGGCATTTTTAGAGTTAAAATGTCTGTAAAGCGCCTCAGTGTGAAAGTAGCCTTCGTGTTTCAGCTTCAGACCCGGTTTACACTGGTGCGACATGGGATCCTAATTGTGAGAGCACAAGTCATGTGACATGTCAAATTAAATGATTCCCTATGAGAGCCACCCTGCACTACTTTGGTCTGACTTTGATATGACTTCAATGCCATAGAGTGTAAAAAGTCACATTAAGTTGGATCAAAGTTGCAGGGCAAAGTCGGATTGGAAGTCGTGCGACCTTCATATCGGAGCAGTGTCAACCACTAGGCAGCTGCCTAGGGTGCACTGCTGCCTAGGGTGCCAGGCCACTGGTGTTCCTACTCTCTTCTCTCTGCAGCAAGCAATTAAGTCTCAGTATCAGCAGGCAGCCTCCACTCCATTCGCACACAGTGTCAGAGGCGCAGCGGTGGTGGAGGACTGTGTCCCGACTCCCCTAAGGAATGGAAGCAAGCAAACATTCATTGATGGGCACTGGTAGGCTGCATTGATGGGCGCTGGTAGGCTGCATTGATGGATGCTGGTAGGCTGCATTTGATGGGCACTGGTGAGGCTGCATTGATGGGTGATTGGTGAGGCTGCATTGATGGGCGCTGGTAGGCTGCATTGATGGATGCTGGTAGGCTGCATTTGATGGGCACTGGTGAGGTTGCATTGATGGGTGATTGGTGAGGCTGCATTGATGGGCGCTGGTAGGCTGCATTGATGGATGCTGGTAGGCTGCATTTGATGGGCACTGGTGAGGTTGCATTGATGGGCGATTAGTGAGGCTGCATTGATGGACGAATGGTGAGGCTGCACTGATGGGCGATTGGTGAGGCTGCATTTGATGGGCGCTGGTGGGCTGCATTTGATGGGCACTTCATTAAAAAGGTAGGGAACACATGGGCAGGCAAAGGGGGTGGAGTCAGGGGTGGCGCCGGGGGGGGGGGGGGGGGCAAAATGAGGTTTTGCCTAGGGTGTAAAAAATCCTTGCACCAGCCCTGCCTGGGCTCAATGTAATTACATTCATATGAGGCCTTGCTGCTCTGGGTTGTTTAATATTTGTTCATCTGTATATATTAACCAACCTATACTGACTGTGCGCCATAATATATTTCAAATGGATGAGGGATAGGATAATGCTTTTATGATTGAACTGTGTGGCTAGCTAGGCCTAGTTTATACTGAAATATCTGGTTGTACAGTCTGAGGTAGACAAATTTCACCATTAGTTTGTGGCCATTCAGTCAGATCCTTAAAAAGACCCTGTCAGGTCTTTAAAGAATTCAAACCGTCAGTTCCCTGCAAAAGAAGGGCCCGTATACTAACATCTCCGATGGCCCCATGTTCTACCTCCTCTCTGCTCCATCAGTGTCTGTAGCATATGACGCTACTGGAGTGTTAAGTAGATGGGTCCTCCACCATGGTGTGTGGCCCCTTTCTCTAATCCCTCTAATCCCCAAATCACAGTTGGGGTGACATGGGGGTTGGAGGAAGGAAGCACAACGCAGGGCTGGGGAAACACAGGCATCCAAGACTCTGGTAAATGTCAAATGCTAAAGACACTGATAGTGGGATGGAGAGGAAAGAGGATAGACTTACTTTTTCCAGCAGAAACCTGATGGACTGACTTCTTTAGAGACATCACAGGGTCTCTTTCATTATACTGTATACTGCTTATATAATCATTCCTGAAACTACAAATAACTTTGCAGTGCAAAAGCGTAACTAAGTGATTACAAATAGATTGTTTAGGTGGGCCCTCACATAGTAAATCAAAACAGATTGTGCAGCATAACTCCCTGAACTAATAGAAACCGATGCAAAAGTATCACAATGAATAAAGCCCAAAAAATCGCCATAACATCCACTAGATCACCAATCACTAATAGGATCTATTATTTCTAACAGATATAAAATTTGGAATATGTGTGTCCAGCCTCAGTCTAGCTTTGGCCCACCACCTCCCGAGACATCTCGGCGAGCCAGAACAAACTAACCCATCTAAAAATATAGACGGTGGTTGGTTGAGAATGCACAATCTGGTCTTCTTAACCAAAGATCATCATAAAGACATACATGTCCACACTGGGGAAAACAAGTACATGCCTTTGTCTATGGGATGGGGGATGCACCAGCTCACAGTGCTGAGGTAAAGTCTGGGATAAAGTCCCAGAAAAGGAGACATCTTTTTGACACTGATTATATATACAGCCTATAATATCTATTCTTCAGATCAGCTGGATTTTTATTTATTTTTTGCTTTTTCAGAAGTGTGCACGTATGCATATCTATGTGCATAGGGTGAATACAAAGATATTTCAGTCTTTTTTGATATTACATTCAATTTGCTTGCTATTCTTTGTGTCCTCATAAATCTTAAAAAGCCTAATGTCTACTGATCTGGAAAACCCACATTCATTATGTCCACAGGGAAGGTATATCAGAAAATCATTCTGCTAAAGTAAAGTAGAAAAAAATGAAACAAAGGGCTAGACTTCTGCTTCAAATGAGGAAATTTCTGCTATAACGGGACCCTGTAGGCACACAACCTTTTGGCAGCCAAAGCAACTTCCCTTGCTAGAATCACCTGTGTAACATAGATCATTTTCTTGTTTTTCAGGTTCTAACCCGGCTTAGAGTTTAAAGACAAGCTATAAGTAAGCTTATGGGGGATGACTGAGAAAAAATGTGTGGCTCATAACAGTACTGAGAAAGGCTGCCTCTTTTATGACTTGGAATTTTCCTGGTTATAGCTTGGAAGTTAAAGCATAATGGGGGTTATTTACTAAGGGCAAATCCACTTTGCACTACAAGTGCAAACTACAAGTGCAAAGTGCACTTTAAATTGCACTGAAAGTGCACTTGGAAGTGCACTCGCTGTAGATCCGAGGGGGGCATGCAAGGAAAATAGAAAATAGGATTTTTAGCTTGCACATGATTGGATAATAAAATCAGCAGAGCTTCCCCTCATTTTAGATCTATCCCTCAGATTTACAGCGACTGCACTTCCAAGTACACTTTCAGTGCAATTTCAAGTGCACTTTGCACTTGTAGATTGCACTTGTAGTGAAAAGTGGATTTGTCTTTCGTAAATAACCCCCATACTGCCCAACTATCATAACTGATATTCTGATCAGTCATACTGCTTATGAATTTTGCCTGCCCTTTGCCTTATGGTGCCCACAAACCCAAGGGAATACGGTGGACAACCTGTGCGGGCCCTGCTGTACAACCTGTGCGGGCTCCACACGTGCATTTAACTGAACTCCTGAACTTCCGTACCTCTAGACAGGTTGGGAACCTCGGCAGTGTGAATCCACTCCTGTCGCTCTGGAAGACAGACTGCTGGAGGAAGGAGTGCCGACAACATCTCCCTCGCTACTAGAGGCCATTCCACCTACAACAGGTACATGCTAAAAACAGGCTGCTGTAAAACTTCCATGTTATATCCACCTGCTCTGTACAATGGTTTTGCACAGAGCAGCCCGAACCCTCTTCTTCTGGGGTTTGTCGCCGGCACTCCGCCTCTTAGGCGGGTGCCTGCCCCATTGAAAGCTGCTTGCTATAGGGGGTGCTCGTGTGGGCTCAGTCTTGAGCCACCCTGTCTGTGTCTATAGACACAGACATCGCAGCTGAGCCCCGTCCCTCACCACAGAATTTGATTGCCATTGGCTCCTGCTGCTAGCCATTTGCCTTATGAGGAGGAAGAAAGAGAAGAGAGCCGCTGCTCTCATGCACACTGCTGGATCGAAATACGGCTTGGGCAGGTATAGGGGTTAAGGGGGGATCCTGCAGCATAAAAGGTTTTTTACCTTAATGCATTAAAAACACCTTAAAACTTAACTTTACCCAAAAGGGTAAGTTCTGCGTGTCTGGCCCCACCCCCCTCCTTTAAGTTTTGGCCCTTTTTTGAGGGTACCTGGGGGGAGCAAGTACCTAGTTTTGACAGGTACCTGCTTCCACTTCCAGTGGGATTGCCGTGGGGATCCGAGAGTAAGTTCGGCCCCTCTGATTCATCCACAGCCTTCACAACACAGATCCCAGAAGCTGCGGGACCATTCAGGAAGCGCAGCGTGGCTCGCACATGCACAGTGGGAAGCCAGCTGTGAAGCCGCAAGCAGTCCCAGATGGCTTCCCAAAGTAAACAAGCTGGCGCCTGGACCCAAAGACGGTGAAAAAGCCAGCTCGTGTGAGGACAGCGCTGTATCCCTAGACCTGTAAGTGTCCTTTTATTGATGGTCAGCAGCAACAGTATTTGTAGTTGCTGACTTTTATTTTTTTTTGTTTCAAGGTTGAAGAACCGCTTTAAGGCTTTAAAACCACTTTAAGGCCCTTGGAATAAAGTTAGTTGTCTCAAAGATGGCAAGAAAAACATGTTCTGACAAATGTTTTTTTCAGTATTTCCAGACGAATGTTTAAACGAAAGTCCAACCATGTATGGCCAGTCTCAGGCTGATGTCAGATGAATGACTTTACCACTAGTGCTCCTACCGTTTGTGGTTTATCAAAATCGCCAGCAGCAGCAGGATGGGAGGCTTGTCCCTATAAAACTGCTTCCTATGTAGCTTAGGCAGCAAAATGCACTCCCATTGCTAGCAACTGAGATTTATCAGCGTTTGGACCAGTGTTTGCAGCTGGCTACGGAGGAACTGATTCCAAAGGGACAGACAGGCAGCCTCTTTAGCCATCTTGCTACTAGTGATTTGTTTCTACCATTCTGAAATCATCCTCTTGGGGATAATAACTTACCTTTTGCATCACCTCACCTTCCAAGCTCTCTCGGACAAGGCCCTCTCTGCCCTCTTGTATTAAACTGTATTGTTAAAGAGGGACTGCAGTCTGCTCACATAATTTGTAATAAAAACATCTTTGCCATTCTGAAGTTTGCCTCCAACCACTTTGCATGTTATTTTATATATACTGTGATTTTGTACTTGCCAAATATGCTGCAGAAATCTCCCTCCACTGAGTCTGGCTGCAGACATTTTAACTGTGGGCAGCTGAATCTGCTGCCTGTTCACTTCCTGGATTTACACACACACAGAGGCACACCTCCAGCTCTGCAGCTTTTATTGACCCTCTTATGACTCACCCCCCCCTCCCTTCCAGGCAAACGCTCACAAGAGTGAGGCTGGGTTCACATGAGCACGAAGTGGCTCACAGCAGGAGTCCGGTGCATCCTTGTTCACCATTTCAGGTCTGATTACAACCCGAATTTTTGGCTGTTTTCGGACCTGAAATGGACCAAAAGACGCACAAGGCTCCTGTGCAAATCACACCAGAGCCGCTGTGGAGATATGTGAACCGGCTCCATAGAGAGCTCTCCTGCTGTGCAAATTAGGTGTGGAGAAACCTGCATACAATTTGCACTAATGTGAACCCAGCCTGTGGGAGAGAGCTATGCATGATGTCATAAGCCTGGGCTAATGACTGGACAAGAAACAGGAAGTGGGCTGTATAACGGAAAATTTCCTATCAAATACTATTTTTCCTTTCCTGATAGACTCCATGGTAGCATACGTGTGAGTTAACCCCGCCTCCACTCCTTCCCTATAGGACCCCTCTCCCATAAATCTTTGCTCCAAGCCAGCGGCCATGTTCCGTAACTAGCCTACTCCGGACATTTGGGAGGGAACTCCTGCTGCCATGGAGTTTATCAAGAAAGGAAAATTACGGTAAGTATTTGATAGGAAATTTTCCATTTTCCTGACAGACTCCATGGCAACATACGTGTGGGAAATAACTCGCCCTACACACCCAGGTGGGCAAAATGTTGAGCAAAGAAAGTTTAACACCATCAAACGACAGTAGTTGTAAAACAAAATTAACTGAAAATGGGGCAGCTGGTTCAACACAGTAATGGGACACAAACATGTTCATAGACGACCAGGAAGCTGCGCTGAAAATTACTTCGGGAGCTACATGACGCAAAGCTTCCCAAGATGTAGACCCACTCCTGGTCGAGTGGGCAGACACTACCTCCAAAGGAGCCAAGCTCTTAGCTCTGTGAGCCTGTTGGATGACCTACTGTAGGCAATCCATGTTTGGTGTGATGTAAGTAAAAACATCACAAGCAATTACTGTACAGAAGCCATGTTCATTGAATAATAACCAGCAGGAACAGGAAACACCACACAGGAAGTAAGTACAACAGAGATGCACCATAGAGTTGCATTTAAAGAACACAACATCCATGACACTCCGTGCCACAATCGCCCTAGTTGAGGTACGTTTCTCTGTCCTTTCTGGCAAAAGAATGAAGAGGCATTCTGAAGCCTGAAGGAAGCTGCAACTTGTAGATATGACTTTACAATATCTGAGGGATTCCTAAAATTAAAGGAAGGCACTGCTAGAAATCAAATCAGGATTCCCTGTTTACTAGACATGCGCTTTAACCAACTAAGCCACAGCGCGCTTTCTCCCATGCAAGTTAGAACCCTAAGGTTGGCAGATCAATTTCTTGGCTCCCACGTAGACTGATGCACCCTTGGGAATTGAGTCAAGAGCATAGGTAATAGCACCGCTCAACTGGAAAGAACATAAGAACGTTCTCCATGACCAGTGAACCAATCTCTAATGCCCCGTACACACAATCGGATTTTCCGACAACAAATGTTGGATGTGAGCTTGTTGGCAGAAAGTCCGACCGTGTGTATGCTCCATCGTACATTTGATGTCGGACTTTCCGACAACAGATGTTGGCTAGCAGGTTCTCAAATTTTCCGCCAACAAATGTTTGTTGTCGGACTTTCCGATCGTGTGTACACAAGTCCTTCGGACAAATGTCCACGCATGCTCGGAATCAAGTACGAGCCGGAGATATAACTAGCATTCGTAATGGAGAAATCACGTACATCTTTCACGTTACTACGTTGTAATTGTTGGCCAACATTTGTGTGACCGTGTGTATGCAAGGCACGTTGGAGCCAGCATCCTTCGAACAAAAATCCACGGTTTTGTTTTCGGAAAGTCTGATCGTGTGTACGGGGCATAAGGCTTTTTATGCCAACGTGATAACCTGGAAAAGGCGAACTTGACAGAGAGGCCTCTAACTGATACGCAGCCACTGGCTTGGAGCAAAGATTTATGGGAGAGGGGTCCTATAGGGGAGTAGAGGAGGCGGGGTTAACCCACACGTATGCTGCCATGGAGTCTGTCAGGAAAAGGTATTTACTGGCAGAAAAAAAATGTTCTACTATCCAAAGTTAAAACAACAAAGGCAGCGAAGAAAGTAAATGGAAAGTTGAAAAAATGACTGAGGGTCCGCTTAAAGCCTAGTACACACCGTGGGGTTGAACGAAAAAAACCTGACAGTTCCAGTCAGAGCCGCTGTACTAACAATCCGATGTTAGTACAGCGATGTCTCCCCCATTGAGCTATTGTGTTCTGACAGGGGGATGCCCCTGGCTGAGAGCGTTGATCGGGAACCAGTCGGCTGCTGGTTTTCCAGCATGCTCATCTGACAGAAGACGCAGAATGGCTGTACACACGGGCCAATCGTTGGCCGCTTTTTATTGAGACAGCCGATGTGGCCGGACATTTGGCCCGTGTGTACTCGTCTTCCTTTCTTTTAACCGGTTGACGACCGGCACACGCCGATGTATGTCGGCAGAATGGCACGGCTGGGCAAATGGGCATACTTGTACGTCCCTTTAAATTTGCCGCCATGCCATTGCGTGCGCGCTGGCGGCGGCGCGTGCCGGCCGGGAGCTCCGTGAGTCGGGTCGCGGGTCCCGCGGACTCGATCGCTGCGGGGATACCCGCGATCGCCCCAAGAAGAGGAAGAACGGGGAGATGCTAATGTAAAAACAAGCATCTCCCAGTTATGCCTAGTGACAGTGTCACTGATCTCTGCTCCCTGTGATCAGGAGCAGTGATCAGTGACTAGTGGTTAACCCCTTCACTGCCAGTGTCATTTACACAGGAATCAGTGCATTTGTATAGCACTGATTGCTGTATAAATGACAATGGTCCCAAAAATGTGTCAAAAATGTCCGATGTGTCCGCCATAATGTCGCAGTCACGATAAAAATCGCTGATCGCCGCCATTACTAGTAAAAAAAAAAAATATATCAATAAATGCCATAAAACTATCCCCTATTTTGTAGACGCTATAACTTTTGCACAAACCAATCAATAAACGCTTATTGCGATTTTTTTTTACCAAAAATATGTAGAAGAATACGTATCGGCCTAAACTGAGTAAAAAAAAAGTTTTTTTAAATATTTTTTGGGGATGTTTATTATAGCAAAAAGTAAAAAATAATGCGCTTTTTTCAAAATTGTCGCTATTTTTTTGTTTATAGCGCAAAAAATAAAAACGGCAGAGGTGATCAAATACCACCAAAAGAAAACTCTATTTGTGGGAAAAAAAGGACGTAAATTTTGTTTGGGAGCCACGTCGCACGACCACGCAATTGTCAGTTAAAGCGACACAGTGCCGAATCACAAAAAACGCACTGGTCAGGAAGGGGGTAATTTCTTCCGGGGCTGAAGTGGTTAAAAAGCGCTGTGTAACCTGTTGGCACTATATAAATCCTGTAAAATAATCATTTAAATTGAATCAAAAAGTTATGATTCATTTATCGCATACTGTTACAGTGTATACAATTACTGTTGTAATATATACAATGAAAGTCAAATCTGAAAATGGCTACATAATGTGCAGAAAGTTTCTTCAGTACAAATATTTATTCCAATGCTTTAAAATGATTTCCTCTGATTTGTTTCATACTATTTATTTAATATCACTGTTTTCAAGAACAAAACAAATCCTGGCACCTCACCTATAGAGGTTTATGTGTGCTTTGTGTAACATTACTGATTGTGATGTAGCTGCAATTAGCATTTTCTTCCATAGACCCCATAGAAAGACATATCTTACCTGGCTCAGGTGTGCTCAGTTGAGGTTGTTTAGCCAGCTGGAAGTGCTCGACCAATCACAGTGCAGCACATTCAGCGCGCTGCGCCTGTGATTTGCTAGTCCCAGCCCCGCCCACCCGTGGACCTTTAAATCTCAGGTGCCGCATGAACTGTTCTCTCTCTCCGCTTGCTCGGGAACTTTGCTTGTAGCAGATCGCGTGTGTGTCCACCATGGGAAAGGAGAAGATCCACATTAACATCGTGGTTATTGGCCATGTCGATTCCGGGAAATCCACCACCACCGGGCACCTCATCTACAAATGCGGAGGTATCGACAAGAGGACCATCGAAAAGTTTGAGAAGGAAGCTGCGGAGGTAAGTAGCCGAGGGTTGTCATTCAGACGATTCGGGCGGATCTGGTCTCCTGAGGTGTGACTGCAATCAGCTGGCTCTTGTGTTCTGTCTGTAGATGGGGAAAGGCTCCTTCAAGTACGCCTGGGTGCTAGACAAGCTGAAGGCTGAACGGGAACGTGGTATTACTATTGACATCTCCCTGTGGAAGTTCGAGACTGGCAAATTCTACATCACCATTATCGATGCTCCTGGTCATAGGGACTTCATCAAGAACATGATCACCGGCACCTCCCAGGTAACTGAGGACTTTTAAATCAGTCATTGAGCAACTTTCACCTAGATGAGGCTGGATCTCCTGGGTGCTATGCCTGAGGCTTTCATACTAGGTTGGCTTGTCCAAACTGTGCTACAAAGGAATCCAGGGTTTTTGGGGTTTTTTTTTTTTTCAGATAACCACGAGTTTAAACCTTAGTTTCAATTTGTATGCAATCAGGCAGGCCCTTGCACTATGTGGTAGATCATAAAGGAAATTGGACATCAAGTTGTATGGGGTCTTAGGCTGGCCATACATCTTCAATATTTTCTTTTTCTCCCCTTTACCTTGCTATGTAGTGCAAGGGCCTGCCTAATTCGATATAATTTGGTTTTGACCTCATATTGACTTTGGTAAATTTAAAGAAATCAAGCAAGTTTTGGCTGGCCTTAGCAAACTAAAGATTCTAATCAGTGGGGCTGATTTACTAAAACGAGAGTGCAAAATCTGGTGCACCTGACGATGGTAACAATCAGCTTGTTCAATTAAACTTTGAAGCCTGGAAGCTGGTGCAGTTCTGCATAGAAATGAGTTTGCTCTCCAGTTTTATTAAGTCTACCCCAGTTTGATAACCAGGTAATTGACCTTCTCAGATGGTACGACCCAGTACAAGGTCACCTAGAGCCCAGGGCAAACGTGACAAATTTGCCCCTGCTGAAATCCCCCCCCCCCTCCCAGCACAAATCTTTGCCGCACTCTCACCATATGCGGCCCCCAAATTGTGTATTGAGCTGTATTCCCCCCCCCCCCCGCTCCCAACTCCTCCTCTCCCTATATGCGCTACCCCAAAATTGTGCAGTAAGCTGCATGGGGGGCCCCCCAAGCATAGCATTCTCTTTCCTCCTAGTACAAATTCGCCCCCTCTCCTAGCACACATGCTCTACCCTCAATTTCCCCTCAAAGCAAAAAATCCCCCCCCCACATTCACATCCCTATGCTAGTGCAAATTACTTCTAGCACAAATACCAATCATCCCTACTGGCACAAATCCCCCTGCCACCCCAGAAAAAAAATGTACTTTTTTTTTTTTTTTTTTTTTTATATTACTTTTATAGCACAACCCCCACGAATCTCAATACAGGTATCTGCACCTACTTCCGGGAATAGCTAGCCGCAAATGCCTGCCCCCTGTTGTGGGAAACACACAGTTCCCACAACACGGACCAGTGTAGACTTGCAGTAGGGAACCAGGCAGTGAAGCCACAACGCTTCACTTCCTGATTCCCTGTCCGAGAATCACAGTGACGGCCGCCGAGAGACGATCGATCAGCTGCTGACATCGCTGGACCCTGGGACAGGTAAGTGTCCATTTATTAAGTCAGCAGCTGCAGTATTTGTAGCTGCTGGCTTTTAATAATTTTTGTTTAAGGTGGAGCTCCTCTTTAAGTATTGGTAAGCTGCAGTAGTTTTAAGGGCTCAAGGGTTTTTTTTTTTTTTTTTTTTTTTTTTTTTTTTCCCCCTTAATGCATTCTATACATGAAGGTAAATCTGTGTGCAGAAATGCCCCCTAAACCTTACCAATGCCACCTCACAATCCAGTCATGTGCATGAGCCTCAATTCTCAATTGGCTGAGACAGCAGCGGTAGCCAATGCCTCCCACTGTCAATCACAGCCAGTGAGCTGATGAGGGGGCAGGGCTGATATTCACTGTGTGAATGGACACATGGTATAGTGGCTCTGGAGTGAGCCTGCTCAGGGGAAGGAGACAGACCTGGCACTGGAAAGTGGACCAGTGCTACTCTGTGCAAAACCATTGCACAGAGCAGTGAAGTATAACATGTAGGTTTAAAAAGTCTATCATTTTAAATGTGTTGGGTTTAATACTGCTTTAATTCTGCCATATGTGAAGGTGGTGCCTTTTAGTTCAAAGCCTACATGATACAATGTGGTTGTGTATTTGAGTGGACCCCTACTATTAAACCAAAGCTGTTCAACTTCT
>JBBDGP010000970.1:0-2500 GCA_037952835.1 Lithobates septentrionalis | reverse complement strand
TTTTGGGATGGATGAAAAAACGTTTGGGGGGTGAAAGCTATTAAAATGTAGCAATTGATTGCGATCTGTGGGTTTCACATATAAGTCAGTAGTGATCTGCCCATTGTTCAATTTAAGAAGAGTATCAAGAAAGGAGATCTCATTTTTACCAATTTCAATGTTGAACTTTAATCCAGGTACTAAATAGTTAATGTATTTATCAAATAAGTATAGGCTTTCCATGTTGCCATCCCATATAGCGAAAATATCGTCCACAAATCTGTACCAACATTGGCAATGTTTTAAAAATAAATCATTGACATAAATAAAAGGACGTCTCTATCATATTCATAAATGCGTTCGCATATGGGGGTGCAACATTTGAACCCATCGCTGCTCCATTCAGTTGCAAGAAATGAGTATCCCTGAAAAGAAAATAGTTCTCTTCAAGAGTAATTTTCAAAAGGTCAAGCAGAAATGAAATCTGTTCGGTTTTATAGATGCCTGATTGAATTAACAATCGCTGACATGCCTCTATTCCTAAATCATGTGGAATGATAGTAAATAAGCTAGAGACGTCCCATGATATCAGGATGGAATCTGATGACAAGTTTATATCTTGAATTTTTGACAAAAAGTCAGTAGTATCTCTTATAAATGATTTAGTGTTTAATAGCAATGGTGTCAAACACTTATCCAGGTATTGTGCTAGATGTGTTGTCACAGATTCCATCCCTGATACAATGGGACGTCCGGGGGGATTTTTAGGGTCTTTATGAATTTTTGGTAACATATACAGTACCGGTGTAACTGGATATTCACATATCAAAAACTCCATAGTTTCATCATCAATGATTTTTTGTTTAACTGCCTTAGTTAGAGTTGTTTTTATCCTTTTTTGCACTTTAAAAACAGACAGCAATCAAGTCTTTTATAAGTAAGGGTATCACTCAGATGTTTCATTATTTCATTTTCATACATGGATGTATCCATGACCACAATAGCTCCCCCCTTGTCAGCCGGCTTGATAGTGATATCATGCCGGGCTGACAAGGAGTTTAACGCTGCAATCTCATCTCTATTTAGATTGCGGGGTATATGGTCTCTCTTATCTCTGTCACACAAAAAACGTTTTATATCATTTTCCACTTTGTCTATATATACCTCTACAGCAGCACATGAAGTGGGTGGTACTTTAGTGCTTTTTGGTTTTAAACCCATATTTTTGATCGATAATATTGATAATTCTTTAGTTGTGGCAGTGGGTACACCAGAATAGTATGCTTTAAATCTTAATTGTCTAAAAAAATCTATATAAATCCTGTTTAAGTACAAAATCATTCATTTTCTCTTTAGGGCAAAAGCCAAACCCTTATTCAAAACACTTAGTTCAGTTTTAGACAAAACAATAGAAGAAAAATTCATAAAGACCCTAAAAATCCCCCCGGACGTCCCATTGTATCAGGGATGGAATCTGTGACAACACATCTAGCACAATACCTGGATAAGTGTTTGACACCATTGCTATTAAACACTAAATCATTTATAAGAGATACTACTGACTTTTTGTCAAAAATTCAAGATATAAACTTGTCATCAGATTCCATCCTGATATCATGGGACGTCTCTAGCTTATTTACGATCATTCCACATGATTTAGGAATAGAGGCATGTCAGCGATTGTTAATTCAATCAGGCATCTATAAAACCGAACAGATTTCATTTCTGCTTGACCTTTTGAAAATTACTCTTGAAGAGAACTATTTTCTTTTCAGGGATACTCATTTCTTGCAACTGAATGGAGCAGCGATGGGTTCAAATGTTGCACCCCCCATATGCGAACGCATTTATGAATATGATAGAGACGTCCTTTATTTATGTCAATGATTTATTTTTAAAACATTGCCAATGTTGGTACAGATTTGTGGACGATATTTTCGCTATATGGGATGGCAACATGGAAAGCCTATACTTAATTGATAAATACATTAACTATTTAGTACCTGGATTAAAGTTCAACATTGAAATTGGTAAAAATGAGATCTCCTTTCTTGATACTCTTCTTAAATTGAACAATGGGCAGATCACTACTGACTTATATGTGAAACCCACAGATCGCAATCAATTGCTACATTTTAATAGCTTTCACCCCCCAAACGTTTTTTCATCCATCCCAAAAAGTCAGATGATGGAGGGTGCAGCGGATCGTGAGTGACCCGCTGTGCCGTGATCAGAGACTTGATGAAATAAAAAACAAACTTATTAGTAGAAGATATCCGCAAGCTTTAGTTAATATCGATCATCCTAATATGGATAGTAATCGATCACCCCGAAAAGAAAAGAAGAGAATCCCCTTTATTATGCAGTACCATCCCTTCTCCAACAAAATTAATCAAATTATCAAAAGACATTGGAATCTTTTAAGATCCAGTTACCCCATGGTACAGGAATTCTGGAATCCACCCATGTCCTCCTATAGAAAAGGTAGAACGATACGAGATCGATTGATTAAATCTGATCA